>VYZR01083788.1:73510-83940 GCA_013400675.1 Oxylabes madagascariensis
GCGGGTCCGCCCGCCGGCCCGGCCGCTGCTCCTCCGTGCTCGGCAGGGAGAGCGTGCAGGCACCCCCTGAGCGGGACGGCAGCCTGCACCTCGGGAGGGGAGAGATGGAAGGCTAAATGAAGGGAGTGGAAAAGGGGAAAGAATGGGTCAGGAGAGGAAAGGAGAACGGAAAGCAAAGAGAAAAGATGAGGGAAAGAGGAACCCTCATGGGAAGAAGCAAGTCCAACAAGCCAATTTCCATTTCTGCCTTGCTTTGAAAACCCGCACACACAACCCTTGGACTGTCCCCTGTGAGTGCTGCGACTTCGACTGCTGAGCCAGGACAAGCAGTTGGATTTGCCCTGAATTACTTTCTGGTGGTGGTTTTGGGTAGGTGTGTGCACTGGCAAAGAAGTATAAGAGGACCCACTAGAATGTCATGTAGAAGAGTAACGGTTGCAGCCACAGCTCACATGGTCTTAACACTTTCTCAAATCAAATCTTGCCTGAAAACAAAAAACTAGATTGCCTTTGAGATTTCTAACATTGCCCTAAATACTTTGTCATTACACGATGTCAGTCCAAAGCAGATCAATACCTTATCTCCAACCCTTTGCCTATCCCAGGTAAGCATTGGCACATCATTTCTATGATGACAATTACACTGATCACGACTAACCTATTATGTCTAACAGCAGCACCTTCTCTTATAAATGATGGACGTCAGCACCCCCATGTCCACCCCAGAAATAAGCCATGGCACTCCTGCAGCATTGCCTGAATCTCCTTTCCTTCAAGAAACAATGTAGAGACCATTCTTGCCTAAAACTTCACTATAGTAATTCATGGAACAGGTTGCTCAGAGAAGTTGTAGAATCTTCCTCACTGAAGATAACTGTCTGGATGCAATCCTGTTCCGTGTGCTCTAGAATGACCCTGCCTCAGCTGGGAGGTTGGACCAGATTACTCATTGTGGTGCCTTCCAGCCTCAACCATTCTGTGATTCTGCATCACACTGTGAAAAATTCTGTTTAGCCCTTGAGTCTGAGAATTACTTTTGGACACTTTTTTTCTCTTTTAACATCAAGTCAAATACTTCGTCAAGAAAATCAAAGCCTGGAAATCTGCTGTGATGCTGGAAATCACTAATGGGCCCAGAATTAAAATACATTGAGATGATTCATTATCTTTGACTATGTTTTTCATGAGTCACTATGTCTCCTTCTCTAAAGCAACACAATTGCTTATATCTTTAAAAAGTAGTTAGCTAATGGAAGTATAGAAGTCAGGTTTGTGTTCAGGGGTTGTGTCGTGAATCCTTTAAAAGATCCTTCACCACCCCAGTGGTTAACTGGGAGCCTGTGGGCTCAATCTATGACTGGAGATAAGGGAGGCTTATTGACTTGCCATCAGTATGATTACTGAGTTTCTAGGGTGGTCAGAGAGTCTTAGAAGACTCTTACCAGTTAGGTACACTTCTAAATTGGGTGCATTTCCAAATACTGTTGCAGGGCTGGGCTTAGTCTTCTATTTCAACAGACTAGGTTGTTCAGAAACTCATATACATGCACATCAGCTGTTTTACAGCAGAGGATACCAGTCTGAAGTAGAAGAGAATTTACAGAATAAGCAGGTTAAAAAGTTCATCACCTCAATGTCAATTCAGCAAGCAGCTTCTGGGTGTATCACCTCCTCTGCATTTGTAATCAGTGTTGGGATATAAGCATGTCTTAATCTGAAAATTAAATTTGTTTTCTGGTCCAGGAAAACCTCAGGCACTTTTGACCTACAAAGTCCAAATGTTGGCACAAGTAAGTTTTTATTGCAGAAATGCCACTCACATTAGAGCATCTTGGCAGCTGTAAATCTGTCATCCTGCAGCGCCTGTACTGAAAGCAGCAGAACATCTGAGGTTAGATAATTAAACACAGTAATATAGAGATAGCACCAAATTGGGATATTCGTAGCATTTAAGAAAATATGATGACAGTTTACTTGGTGTAATTTTGATGCTTTATGATGATTTTGTTTTCAGAAAAAAGTACATACTTAAAATTATGTTTTCTATACGAAATTAAAATTGTTCTGAAAAGTTTTCAGCATTTGGGATCTTGATAGACTATTGTCCTATGCCTCAGAAGTATCTGTGCTATTACACATGTAATTCTGATAGTGAGAATAAAAGTGCATGGATACTCTCACTGTCCTTAGGCAATTCAGATGTAACATGTGCTATAGCATTCTTGCCATTTACTTTGTTACATGCAACTTCCAGGCCGTTGGTTAATATGTTATTGATGCCTCATAAATTGTTTAAGTTAGACTTTTTTTCCTGCCCTGTGGAATCCAGAAGAATGGGGTGTTAAGTTTATGGTTGGACTCAGTGATCTTAAAGGTCTTTTTCTAAACAGTTGTATAATTGTATGATTTTAATATTCATTGCATGCTGTCCTAAATTGGTGGCAGGGAAGGTTTCCTTTCCTTCGATAAATAAAACTTCCAAATNGCCCTGTGGAATCCAGAAGAATGGGGTGTTAAGTTTATGGTTGGACTCAGTGATCTTAAAGGTCTTTTTCTAAACAGTTGTATAATTGTATGATTTTAATATTCATTGCATGCTGTCCTAAATTGGTGGCAGGGAAGGTTTCCTTTCCTTCGATAAATAAAACTTCCAAATGGTTTTGATATATATTTCTATACTTAGCTGGTTTTTATAGAAGAATTTTTATAAATGTGCAGGGTCATTTTTGTTGACCCTGCATATAAATATCCATGGGAAATTTGTCTTCTGTTTCCAATTTCTCTAGTGGAAAAGTTGACCCAACAAAAAAAAAAATAAAAAGGAAAAAAAAAAAAAAAAAGAAAAAGAAAAAAATTATGCTAGAAACTAGATATGTTTCTTTCTGAATGCTAGCTGAAGTGATTACCTTATAGTTAGATGATATAATGTAAATCTCCATTTGGTTTTAAAAGTTTCCTATCCATCTCACAATTTTTTGTCAAATACTGCCACTTGCTGGTTTTATTCCATATCAGTAATTTAATTTTATAGATTTTGCTTTACTGAGGTACTAAAAAAAACTTCCTAAAAGATCAAAGAGTTAATACTTTTCTCTTTTGTTTTTCTAAAAATTCAGGTATAAGAAATATATACTCAAATTGTCTTCAGTTTAGTTTATATCTCCATATTAACATTCTATCTTTGTATATAAAATCAGGCATTCTAGACATTTCAACATATCTTCAGATACCTGACAGTGAAAATGCTTTGCATTGTCTTTAGCAGACACTGAATCATGACCTAGTTTATTAATTAGAACCTTTTGGTCAATAATAATAGTAACACTTAAGAGGACCAGATTGACAAAATCTCTAAGGAAGCACCATAGAAACTTACATTTAAAGTGTTTTCATGGTAATATACCAGCACAGGGATCTAAAGATTAAACATGTGATCATTTTTTTTTTAAAGGCAGAAACAAAACTCAAACTGGTTTTGAAAGCATATAGTCTTACCTTTTATTTCTATTATATATGCGAAGTGAATGTCATGGAGTAGCTGAATGGCATGTCAGCAACTGTGCTAAATTATTAAAATTCATAAATGCTTGTTCATAAGCATTTCTCAACTATCCAGAGAAGCTTAGGCTATACTGAGATACATTGTTCTTGAAACACTTCGTATATCTTCATAGCCAGATCTGCCAGAGGCAATCTAAATTCTCTGACCATGGGTATTTGAGGGTTTAGCATATCTGCTGGCACAGCAAAGAAGATTGAGGACATTTCTTCACATACTCACTAATCTTCCTCTCAGTTGGGATAGTAATGTTGATATCTTTAAAAACTGCCATTCTCCTTTCCTGAATATAATATGACTTTCTGGAGGAAATTGTTCCTTCACTGTTCCATTATAAAAGATGTTCCCTCCAAGTTTGAACAAGAGTGTGCCTAGCTGTGGAATGTGATGGGTAACTATTTGCCTGGTGACTTTCAGACACCTGAACAAATGTTGTTAGTTTCTTTATAATAATAAATTCCTGCGACTGACAAAAAAAAAGGAAAAGCTTGTCTTCCAAGTTATCTTTGAATCTTCACTTCAGACTACCTGGTGCTAGTGAATGTGTTCAAGGAAAGATGCTTACTGTGTCTTAAATCAGCCAATATAATTTACATTTGCCACATATTTCTGTTCTTTCGGCAAATGTATTTTAATGTGTCCTCCCTTTCAAAGGGACAGTTTGTTACATGCAGGAAATGGACCCCTTATCTGATATTTAGGAAAATAAAGCAGAAGCTTGGTTTTTTACCAGCTGTGCAATAAGGATCTATTAGACCTAATTCCTTTGGTTTGATTCCACACAACTCTCACAGGTAACACAGTAGCAGTAAAACACCTATCAACCTGCACTGGCTAGTGAAGCCAGACTTGAAAAGTAGATAGCACAGGAGGATAACCTATTTTTATCCTTCTGGCTTTTTAATAATATGCTAAGAAAAATACTGAATAAAACAATAAATAATATTAAGCCCAACTTTGGCAAGCCACTTAAAATGCAGAGAAACATGGCCAGCCAACATACAGTGGAAGAGTTTGCCTGTTATGATAAAGGAAAATAACAGAACTCCCCTGAGTTTCCCAAAGGAAAATATACTTGAGCCAATGAGCTCCTGGTTTCCCACAGAGTAATTTTCCTTAATATCAGCATAGCGGGAAATTGGGTGTTATTAGTTTAATCCCTTGACTATGCTGAGGAAATACCTCACCCAGAAGAGATTCCAGGCTACGATTTGTTCTGCAGCTGTGCCTGAAGGCCTCAGAGAATCAGAGCCACCAGCCACATGTTTTGCAATCATAAATAAAACAAATGCCCTCTCTGAAGACAGATGAATGCTTTGGGACTGTGCCCACTTCCCAGCTGGACACTGGGTTGATCCTGGGCACCTTGAGCCCAGGGGCCTGGCTCTTGGGGTGCTGGGACATTCTGAGAAGAGTAGAGCTGGTCCTTGGGCAGAGCGAGCTGCTGTGGGGAAGGCCAGAGCCCCTGTGAGGGCAAGCAGGACCTGCTTTTAAACAAAGTGCCATTTCCAGCCTGGCTTCAGCCCATCCCCATCCCCACACATCCCAGGGCTGTGCCGGACACTGGTTCCCCCTATGGGTCTGACCCCAGTCCACAGGTCAAAATCCTGACCCAGCCTTGGCTCATCCCAGTGTAGATGTTTTCTGTTCTTAATTTTAATTGCATGAGTGTCATCAGGAAAAACATAGGCAGCAGATCGAGGGAAGGCCATTTCTGCCACAGCTGGTGCACGTGAGGTCCTGCCTGGAAGGACACATCCTGTTCTGCCTTACCAGATCAAAGGGGATGACAAAAAGCTAGAAAGAGGAACACCAAGATGCCCAATGGCCTTGAGTACATGACCTGGGAGCATAGACTGAGGGATCTGGGCTTATTTCATCTGGTGAACTTTGGTTAAGGTTGTGATCCAACAGCAACCTGTGACACTTGGAAAAGAAAGTACAAACATTGATAAAACAAAGCCATTTTTTTGCAGTGACAGATGATATAATAGCAGTGATATAGGTGTAATGTTTGTAAATTGTAGTTTAAGAAATTTAGGTTAGATATTGTGTAAAAATATTTTTTACTAGGATGGCAGTGTGGCACTGGCACAGGTTACATGGAAATGCTGGGAATTTCTAAGAGTTTTTCTAAGAGTTTCTCAAGACTTGATTAGACAAAGCTATGAGACAACTGCTATGAGAGATTGCTCCTCATAGCCCTTACCTCAGCAGGAGGCTGGCCAAGAGGTCTTCATACATCCTCTTCAGGCATCATCTGTTTTCATCACCTGACTTACCCTTTGGCAATGATACTTCATTGTTAACAATAGCTGAGCCTGGATGACCAGCTTAGGCAAGATGCCTCACAAGCTTAAAGGGTGAGTCATGAACAACTTCACCAACATGACAATCTGGGACAGGAATGGTCTGCTCTAATCATCATGACCTTAGTTTCCAGTGAAATGCAACAGTTTTTCTTGAGCAAAATCAATTTACCATAGTTTGATTGGAGTAATAGTTTAACAAAGGTCTTTGGAAAATCAAAAGTAATGCAATACTTAACAAGACATTCAGAAGAACATATATTTTTCTATATAGATGTTTGTGTTTAAAAATAATATACCAGAAAGAGGTAGTTTCTCAAACTTTCGGCTCCAAATACCAAGGTACACCAAGAGGTAAGAGGGTGTGTTCAGCTAGGTTGTCTGAGGCTGAGGCTATCAACAGTCCTTAATTCATCCATGCTTTCCAGGCTGATCAAAGCCAATAAGACTATTCAACTAGGGTGGCCCAGCTCAGTCCTGTTCTCTCCCTAAGGGCACTTTCAATGTCCTCTAATTGCTCCCCGGTTTGACTAACTGCTGTTTGATCTTCCTCCTTTGGTCACCTTTGATGTTCTGTTGTTTGTTACGGAGTCTCTGGTTAGAATTAAGTAATTTTAGAGACTAAGACAGTCCTGTGAACAGGAATGCAGACAAATAAGTACTCAAAAAAGAACAAAACAAAACAATGTTCTTTGCCCCAGAGGGCCAACTCCAATTTACAATGGCAGTGAAATCCAAGGTCTTGATTTGTAACTCAGGTATCATGACCAAAATATCATGTTTGCAGCTATGCTGTTTTCCTGTTGGCCCTTGAATTTAAAATGAACTGTAAAGAGGGCAAAACAGCCATTCCAGATGCAAGACTTAGATCTGAGTAAGGAAACTAGAGTGTGCTAAAGAAACAAATGGAGAAAAAAGTCCACTACTAAAACCTGTAGCGATATGGGCACCTTTAGCATGTAAACCAATGTCACGTACAATTCTCTTCAGTTGCACAGACAGTTATCTTATTCTCCACAATCCTTGCTGTACATGCTCTACTGGCCTCCACTCATCTGTTTGTCCCATTTCATCCACAAAATGGACATATGGCTGGTTTGGTTCCTTTCTCTCTTTTTGCATAGTTTGGGGAAAGCATAACTTATTCCCATTCAGTTCTGACTGAAAATGGCAATATCTTTAAAATATGAGTTAAGGCTCTATTATTCATCCTTATCATTTGAAAGTTAGGTGGAGGAATTGTAGAAAATCAGCAATTTTTTTTTTCTGTTTATTTTTCTTTTGTTTTTCTTTTGTTTTTCTTTCATTGCCATTTCTTATTCTATTCTCACTCTCATTTTTCTAGCAGAACAACAGCCAAAACAGCTCTTAGGTAGTAATGAGTGTGAAAGAGACAGGGTGTTGTTTGATCTTTAATTGCTTTTTTTTGTTGTTTTATCAAAAAAGCAAAATATTTGAAAACCCTAGTGCAATTGAGAAGTTCTTATTCTGCTGAGAAATGGACCACAAGAGACCTTGTCCTCTTTAACAAGTATCTGTTAAGAAGCTGGCAGCTGGCAGGCATTTTAGTACAAAATACTAGCCTTTAAATGGAAAAACAAAAAATCCCTGTATCATTTGTAAGACCAACATGAACAACATACTTCTAATATTTATTTGTAACTTTTTTCAGAGGCACCAGAATTAAAAGGACACAGTCATTTTTTTTCCATTTCAAACTTTTTCATCCTTCTTCTTCATGCTTTCCCTGCCCCTTCTCTTCACTGCACAAGGGTTTTAAGTCTTAGATTAAAAAACAAAACATTCGAAGGTGCTTGAGTGATTCCTAATTCCATTTCTATTTTTGAGTTATAGTGTTCATTTTATTTGACTCTTATAAATTTGTGTTATTGAAAAATACCAAGGAAGGTGAACCCTGTGGCACAGAAGCACAAGGGTTGCTCCTTTGTGCAAATGCAGGGGCCTGGAGCAGTTTGTGTTTGAGAGACTTGGAGCAGACAGCTGGAGTTACTTCTCAGAGAGGGTTTGAGGAGCCTCCTAGGACCAAGGGAGATAAGCCAGGGCTTAGCCAATGACTCAGAAAGTTGTTGGTTAGCTTGGAAGCAAGAACATGCTTGCAAGGAGTTCAGGAGAACACCTGAAAAATATTTTTATTTCTCTTCTAGTTGTTTAAAAAATAAAACTCCTAATTTTGTTAAAAACCAGTGTTTTCTGTGTTTAAAATAGTTTTGGTCTTCTTGTGGAAAAGAATTCCTAGGCAGATTTTTTCAAAGCCAGCTCAGGATCTTGCCACACTCACATTTTGCAGCCCTACTCATTAAAGTCATACTTTCTCTTGTGAACACTTGGAACATTTAAAACATATAATTTAATATATTAATATTATTATGAGTATATATGCTGCTGAATGTTAATATATAGTATTATAGGTGGCATTTATACTTTACCTTTTTACTTTTATTTTACCTTTTATCTATGTTTTATCTAAATTTACCATCTTTATTTTACCTTCTATCTATGGGTTTGTTTGTCATGAGCGTTAAACCGTGTATCAGATTCCTTAGGAAACGGTGGATGAATTCAAGTTGTAGTTCAAAAAATCAAGGTTTATCCAGGATTTTCAAAGGGAAGCATGTGAGAATAATGACTTCCCAAGGTGTTGATCATCTCTGTTCAGACAGCTGCTGATCATGTGTGGACAAGATGCACCACGGAATGGTTTTCATGATCCCTATCTACAGATGATATCATCTCCTGTGCAGTGCTAGCAGCCTCACCTGAGTCAGCACATCCAATGAGAGGCGCAACCTTTGCCATGAATATTGCTATCACTTCTTGCTTATTTACCCACCTACCCTGAAAAATTCCCTTTTTATGCCAGTCAGTTCAAAATGGCTTATAATTATACAGTCATGAAAGTTATGACTACAAAAACTTAGGAGTTTAGCCGATACTGCAATATCTGGTTTTAGACATACCACATTTTGCTCTTGGTTTTAAGTATTTTGCATCAGCTGTCCTACAGTAAAAGCAATTTCTTAAAAAGATCATTCTTTTCTTTCTCCTGGAATGAATTATTCTTCCAGACAGTATGTTCCAGACTTTCCTCCTGGGATAGAAATTCAGCTTAAGTAATTTTCAGAAATTGTCCTCACATGTATTCTGATAACCATAGATGGTGCAAATGAGAAGGAGTGAAATAACTGGAAGGGACTTTAAGAAGATAATTTTTTTGTAAAGGACCATATAACTAAGCAGGTGAGAATCAGAGAAATTGGCACCTGATTGAAAGAAGTTTCTCCTGAATAGGCTTGAATTGGTTAAATTTGCTGCTATTGCTGTTGCCATGCCATTTTCCTGGGAGGAGCAGCAAAAATAGATTTTACTGTGAACCTTTCTTTTTGTAGTTTACTGAAAGTGTTAGTGAAAAAAAGATAAAATTCTTTCTTGGTCCAAGAAGTACAGCATAGAAAGGCTCCATCTTTTCTTAGGAAACACAAAGTTTTGGGGTATCAGCATTTTTAATCAGAGATTAACTCTACATATGTATCTGGGAACATAGACGAGAGAGGTAAATATGTATCATGTCATGTAGTCAGAAGCGCTGAAACATCTATTTTAGCAATAAAGGTCAGATATTACTCATATCTGAGCAGGACCTTACTTCTGTCTAGGCCTGAACATGTTGGTGAAGGTGTTAACAATGATCTGCTTAAATATGAATGGGGCTCACACATCTTGGGCATCCATCTGGGCAGAGTCTCAGGGCTCCAAGGCATGATTGTGGATTTTGTGAAGCGGCACACTTCACAATTTAGGATTATATGCACATGTGCATACACTAGTCTTCCATGTTAATGTTACAAGAAAAAAAAAATTAAATCTTCAGTTTCATACATGTAGAGAATAATCTCCTTAGGAAAAATGTCTCAAGCAAGGACAAGGTGATCCATATAAAAAACGATCTCTGTCTGAAAATCTGTTTTCATTTTGTTAACATCTCCTTAATGTGTAAATCCAGTAGTGACTTGCACACTTCCGTTCTCTCATTACAAAAGCCATGGTCAGTGAGGAACTGAATAAAAGCAATTCCATATGTTATAAGGGTCAGTGAATAGCTCATTCTTTATATGCCACATTAATTCCTAGCTGCACACTGCTCAGATACCATTGAATTTAACACCTTTACTTATATTAATTGAAGTTACAAACCAATTTAAAAATAACCACAGCCATCTCATAATCACCACAAAAATCGGAAAAAACATACTGCTTCTTGTATTGTTCCTATTTTAAGTAATGGCTGGATATAAATTTATGCCTCACTTTCATAACAAATAACCACAGAAAAGGATCTAAACTGGAAGTGTTCTCTGAAGCGTAGTTTGAAGCAGTTAGTGCTGCTGCCACCCCAGTGAAATCTTTGCTGCAGCTGCTGTTCTCCCCAAAGCTGCTGCAGGTATTGCTGCTTCTGGGGCCAGCAGCCCCAGAGCTACTGGTGAGGGAATAGCAGGACAAGGAGGAGCCAGCAGCAAGGGAAATCCTCAAGTGAGGCTACAAGG
>VYZR01083792.1:10356-22606 GCA_013400675.1 Oxylabes madagascariensis
CATTTTTCCACTGGAATCAGTTGCTGCAGCAGCAGGTAAACCACACCATAGATCCATTGCTCCAGTTCAAGGGCGAGTTGGTAAGTGACAGAACAGAAGAATTAGAGCCAAGAGAGCTGGTGTTCTCTGCAGGGGGTGGAAGGATTTGCAGTCCATCAATAAGATTCATGCACATACAACCACCCACTGAGATCACTCTCCAGTGTGTCCTCCTTCCAGTCAAAAGGCTGAGCCTCTTTTTAAGTGAATATACATTCAAGAACAGTCAAAGTTCTTGTCCAAATTTCACATATTCGTAACTCAATGATCACTACTTCTCAAATGTTCACTATTTTGTCAAAAACAGCACGAAATTACAGAGGCTGAAAGAGAACTTCCAAGATGTGGGTTTGAAAAATCAAAAGCAGCAGTGTAAATTTAGTCCAGTACTTAGAAAAGTACGTAGCAGGGTAGTTCAAAATTAGAACAATTTCTATCCCCAACCTAGGACTCACTGACCCGACACCTGCACATGCCCAGCAGCCCAAGCTGCTGAAATCCATCAGATCCACAAGAGAAAGGTGTAAGTTTTGTCCCAAGGGAAGACACTCACTCTATCACAAAACAGATCTGTTGAAAAGAAAGAGCAGGAGGGACTTGAAACTAGCAGTAAGAATCTCTCTGGCACTGGTAGGGAATGGTGTGAAGTCTAACTCAGCCACAGGCAGGTTATGTTGTTTCGATGATGGAAGAGCATGGATATCATTAAGGAGCAAAATAACAGTAACATGTTCTGTTTGCAGTTTTGGTTTGAGGCTTCTGGAGGTCAGCCTAATTAAAAAAGAACAACTTTCCTCAGATCATTAAACAATGTTGCTTAAAGTTCACTGTATCTTTTTACCCACCTTTCAAGGTCTCCTTTTGTACATCATCCAGACATTCTTGCTGTGGTGGT
Source organism: Oxylabes madagascariensis (assembly GCA_013400675.1). Lineage (NCBI taxonomy): Eukaryota > Metazoa > Chordata > Aves > Passeriformes > Timaliidae > Oxylabes > Oxylabes madagascariensis. The sequence goes on from VYZR01083792.1 coordinate 11,291, forward strand.
AGTTTCTATGACACGGTTCAAATATATCCATCAAGATATTGATTTGCATTCTTTTATTAAAGAATGATACCCCAAACCCTTTGAATTATTAACGAATAATATATTAACACCTGAGGGGAAAGGGCTTTTTTCTTCCACAACAGGCCCTCTTCCTCTGAAGCAGGCAAGGAAAAACAAAACCAGCACGGAATTACTCACCACACTTTATGTCTAATGTTTGTTCATGGTTACTTTTTAAGGTTACTGCATTACTCTACCTATAAATACTAATTTAACTTTAGAATTAATCTGCAAAATTTAATATCTAATTCCAATCCCCAGATAATACTTAACACACGATTAAATAATTAAATGTTAAATTAATAGTCAATTAAAATTTAATAATTGATCCTGATTTATCATCCTAAGAGTCCTCTCACGATTTCCTGTTTCTACAGTTGGGATAAAAAATTGAAGTCCTACCAGCTCATCATCACAAGCAAAAGACAGTCCCCACTGCAGAATATGTATGGAAGTGGAAAAGAGTAGGTCAGCATTTCTCAAAAGAGTTTTTCCTGCAGCAAGTAAACTTAATTGCATAAAATTAAAATGTACTTCATATCAAAATACGTACTTCCTTCAGCTTCAGACAGTGAGAAAATATTAACTAATGTCAAACACGAATTATTTTATTTTAACTCATGGTAAAGAGATAATCACTGAAGAAAGGACCTGGAACCAGTCCTGCCACTCTTGCAAATCACACCTCCAGGTGAGGTGTGCTGAGGTAACGAGGCTGTACCTGAGTAAGGAGCTCCTACAGGCTTTTCTCTTTTCCTGCTATAACTAGAGCTAGGTTGGATATGACCAGTGACTGATCTACATCAACTACTTAAGGAGTAATTTAACTGCATCAGTTTGGTGCTGCTGAATAAGGAAGTTTCTGGCAGTTTTTGCTCATTCTTTAGCACCACATCTCAAGACATACTGGAGAAATGAGCTAATGGGTTATCTCCCAAAGCTCTGCTCCCAGTTCACAGACTATTCTGGGTTGTAAGGGACCCACAAGGATCACCAAGTGCAGCTCGTAAGTGAATGTCCCATGCAGGGATCAAACCCACGGCCCTGGTGCTATTGGCACCATGCTGTCAGCACAGCTGGTGGTTTCATAGCCTGACCATAAGCACTTCCAACTTTAATTACATGTCCTTACACCTCCATCATTAATCACTAGAATATAAAGGACTCCATGTTCCTCTTCTGTGCTTGTACAGCCCCCTATTCAGAGGGCCTTTGATTGAGAATGGAGACCCTTAAATGTTGCCACAGAAGAGGTTTTAAAAACCAGGTCCACAACGTCCTGCACTGATCATTGCTTGTTGTAGCTGCACACACACTTGTAGGTTTTAACCTGGAAACGCAGGAGAGCCCTGAAAAACAATCTGTTCCCTCATATGGAAAACATCTTTGGAGAACACAGTGCCAGGATAGTTAATGTTACCTACAGCCCCTTCTCTGACTGAAACGTCCCTTTCTTGTAAAGTGCCTGTGATATCAAATACTTCTAGGTAGTGGGAGGCCAATTTTCAAGCACAAATATTTGAATAGAACATCCAGATTTTATATGCAGAGAGGTAGGCGTAAATGCCTGAATGTGCAATTGTTTAGGCATAAAATTGGCTATTGAGTTTTATTGCTAAATTCCAATTTCAACTGAACTGTTAAATTCAAATAATTAAATTCAAACCTCAAAGTCTCTTCTGCTTTTTTCCTAGTGACATCCCGCACAAGAGAAATTTTCTCTTACTTAATGGTGGCTGAAAGGAAGAATTTATTCAAGTGTGTTCTGAAGTTACTGTTTAAAGAGCTCCTGTTTGCAGAGATTACTCCTTTCTCATGTAGGAGCTAAAGGCTTACCTATTACCAGTTCAACCCAGTAGGTAGGGCCAGCTGGAAAAAATTATGCTCAAGACTTCTTGCAGGCAGAAGAACAGGCTGAAACCTGCTGTTTTGAGCTTTAATCACTTGTGCCTATTTACTGCACTGGTTTGTTTTGCAGGTACTTCAACAGACATTGTGTTTACCAGAGGTAAATAATGCAGAGTGAGACAGCTGCACCTGTGCCATTATCATAGGGTTAGCCTGAAACTTATTTAGGAACATTTTGATGTTTCTCTTGACACACTGAAGATGGGCATATACGCACAAAATATTTCTATCAGACATTCGTTTTTGTGGAGACTATTGCGAGTGGTGATAAAATAACCAGGCAAGAAAAACAACATACTTTTCTCCTGTATTTTATGGTTATAATACTGAGAAACAAGTTCTTAAATGATGCAGCAAATTCAGAAATATTTAGAGTCATAATTTTAAATTCTATGTATTTCACTTTTTGACCCAAGACTTTACTGGTTACCTTTAATTTATAACTTCTAAAGAAGCTAGATAATTGAAGAAAGATATTTGGTCCTTACTTAATTTCAAGAAATGAAGAATCCTATGGAAGGGAAGCAAGCAGCTAATTACCTTCTCTGTTTCAAAAGCAAAAAGTCTTCAGTTATGTGGCTTCTACTTAGCCCCTAGGGTTTGAATACCTCTACTCTTTCAGGACTTTGAAAGCTTGTTTGTACCCTGGATGATTGAGTTTTGTCCAGGCTTCTGTCAACTTGTGCTCTGTCTGCTTCCCCATCTTCTCATCTGGTCTCTGCCAATTCATTTTATTTTATGTACATTCAGAATGCTGCTTTTTGATCACATCATCTTCTAGCATCCTTTCCTATGTAAGTTCATTTTCAAGGGCATTCATGGACTATGTCACCTTGTACTCTCAGCCTTCTAGGCCAGGACTCACCTAAAATATTAAATTTTAAAACATCTTTGACCAACCTCCAGGCCACTCCTTGCACATGGGAGCTGCTCATTCACTAAACTCATGTTGTCGTTCAAATCTCTCCTTAAAGCCTTCCTTTATTCTGATGCTAATGGGGAAAAAAATACTATTAGGCAACTGGAGTGCTACCAACAGCTTGATTTATTGCATTGACTAATATTGCTTCATTATAGCCTGACATCCCTCTTCCTGCATGTATTAATCATCTACTCTTCGAGCCAAAGTGTTCGCTCTGCAGAAAATCTAAGGGCTTTAAATAATGAGGTTATGCAACACCTACTTGGTGTGATGTGTCAGTTTTACAGCTGCTGCTACACGAGCCTAAAGTCTATGATGAAAGAAATAATTTGGTAGTTTCAGATCTAGCTTGCTTTATATGATATCACAAATTCAGGTCTGGTTTATATAGTAAATATTTAAATCTGAGAAGCAAACATACCTGTTTTTTCTTTCAGTGCCAGCTAATGAGTGGCTCTTCAGACTGCACATGGTTGCTGATCTATCATTTATTATTCACTTTTATTTCTTTTGTTTCTCCCTGCTGAAAATTGTAGCAATTACTAAGTCCATCTCATTGACAGAAATCATTGGAGATTCCCTACAGTTGTCAAAGAAATTGGACTGTTTGATTTCCATGGAGTTGATAGCAATTTGGTCATCACAGCATGCGAGGAATTTTTTGTGCCTTTTCATTTCATATGTGAATGTGTTTGTTTAAATGTAACAGGCAAATGATTAGTGGAGGCAAATTGGTGGGAAAGGTTTTAAAAATACATTTAAGTGTGGAAATGGATTCTTGGAGAAAATGGAGGATGACACCACAACATGGCAGTAATATCCCACTGCTCTCTGATGGGGATTTTTGAAGCCCAGACACCTCTGGTGATGGAAGAAACCCTGGAGAAAGTACAAGCTGAGCACCATGAGTTTTTAGCAAACTGGATGAGTCAACAGGTTCTTTGCCTTGAGTACTTTCTGCGCTTTTGGTCTTTTTCTCCCACATGCTCTGGTGGGAGAGTCTTACAGTAGAAGAGTACGTGTGTCTTTTTGGGTCACTGCTGAATACCACCACCCAGATCATGTCATGTTCTCTGTTTAACTCCTTGGCTCTCATTGGGAATGGGTTTAAACTGAAAGGCAATAGGTTTAGATTAGACAAGAATAAGATAAGGAAGAAATTCTTCCCTGTTAATCCAGCAAGGCACTAGAACCTTTCCAACCCCAACCAGTTATGATTCTGTCATCTTGCCTTGTTATTTGCAAGGACACCACAGGTCTCATGTTAAAGGCGTGAGCTGCTGGAAGCCATTTGCTTTTAGATGCAACTATACAACCTCCATGAACCGCAACTGGAGCGCCTCCACATCCTGCCATCTTCCCCAGGAACCTCAGACACATTGTTATTTTGCGATGGTTCACCCTTTGCCCTGGCCCCTGCCACGCAGGACCCGCCTGCCCCCATTCCCCTCAGCAAGACAAGATGGCGGCCTGTGGGCCTCCCGCAGGTGCTGGTCCCGCCCCGTGCGCGTGCGCGGAGACGCCCCGCAGGTGCCACCGCCCCCTGTGCTATATCCGAGTACGCCGCGAGCCGCACGTATAAGGGGCCGTGTCACAGCCTCTGGCTTCGCTTCGATCCCTCCGCCGCCTCTAAAGGCAGTTCCTACAGCTGGAGGCTCGGCGCTCCCGAGGCGGGGACACGGACCCGGAGAGGCGCCGCCGCCCCGAGCGCGTTCGTGCCTCCCTTGGGGCTGGGCTGCGGGCGCTCCGCGGGCCGGCCCCGAGGGACTCCTTTGCTCGGAGGTCCGGCGGAAGGATATATCGTTTTTATTTTTTTTAATCCGCCATCTGCTGAGCAACGGTTTCGGGGGTGTGGCCGGGCGCGCTGGCCCCGCCCCTCCGGGCCAATCGCGGCGGGAGACTCGCTGCCGGCCCCGCCCCTCTGGCGCGGCGCGGCCAATAGGGGCGCGGGACGGGGGCGCGCGCACGGGTGAGGGGGCGTGAGCGCGGCGCGGCGCCGACAGTGTCGCTTGGCCGCGGCGGCGGTCGGGGCGGGGGGGTGGAGGGGAGCGGGACCCGTGCCCGGTGTGACTGCGGGGTGCGCCGGCAGCGGGGCCGGGGGGGAGCAGGTGAGGGCAGGGGCAGGGCTGGAGGTCTGCCCGGGTGGGCAGGCCGGGTTGTTGGTGAGGCGGCAGGAGCTTGGCCTGGTCGCCTGCTCCCTCCCGTCGGCTGCCGCCCGGCGCTCTGGCTCCTCGGAGGAGGAAACAAAGAGGCGGCGGGGGTGGGAATGGCCGGGAGCTGCGCTGCAGCCATTCTGGGAGTACCTTCTGGTGTTTTCTTCCATCCACCCCCGCCTAGTAGTGATTAACAGGACCGTGGGCGGGGGGGCGACCTGTGGGTGTCCGGGGGTCCGGCTGGAGCCGCTTGGAGAAGCGGGGGTCGGCCGGGAGAGGAAGGAGGAAGCGCTCACCGCCCTGCCCTGTATGTTTCTCTCCTCCTTCCGTCGCTTTCCTCGCTGAAGGCCTCCCGATGAGTTAAAATGGTGCTGAGGCTCGAGGGGAGCTGGTCGCTGCTCGTAGGGAAGAGGTTCCTCTGCCTGTCGGAGGAGGAGGACAGGACGTGGGACGCCAACCTTATCTCGGAATGGCCCTGGAAGTCGGGCAGGATCCGGGCCGTGTCACACACGGACATATCCAAACAAGACCTGAAGGTAACCGGGAACTTTGAGAGAGACCTGCGAAATGGAGCGTGTGGCCGGGGAAGTTGGTGTGGGTGTGTGTACTCCTTGGTGCACATGCTGCTCCCGGGGGAGAGGAGACGGCGTCTGGGGCGCCGCGTTTGGAAACCTGCACCCCTGCCCGAGTCCCCGATGTGCTTGTGCTAATGCCGCAAATTGTCTCCAACTAATTATAAATGTGCTTTCTTCCGCCGGCATTTTGAAAAGCAGGTTTTTACCGCACCCACTGTGCCTGCGGTGTATTTCCTAAAGGTGGTTTAAGGACTTGCCAGTCGTGAACGGGTTTTTTGCCCCCAGAGTTGAAACCGAAACACTCCAGTGTTGTTGGGGTTGGTGACTTTTCTCTGGAGCAGCTGGTCATGAACAAGTACTTGGGTTTTAAACTCATACCAAATTCATACCTGGTGTTGGAGGTCTCCTAGACTCTTCTTACATGGTGGCCTCTTCTTGTTAATGATTACCAAGTGGGGTTTTGAACACATAGTTATTGCGAGCGTGGTGTGATTGGTTAGCTGTACATTTAGTGTGGAAGTCAGGCAATTTTAATGGTTTGGCTGTGAAGTTGTTCAGGGGCTTTATTTGGCAACTGTAGTCATTAAAAGTATTCAGCCATGTCTGGGCACTTACTGGAGGATAGACTGAGTGCTTATTCCCCAAGGACAAAACTCCATTGTAGCAGCGGCATCTTGAACGTTGTGCTTGTTTCTGCAGAGGGCTTCGATGGCTGTCCTGTGACAGCAAGAAAAACACCATCTTTCTATTTTAACTGTCTCCTTTCCTTTTTTTTTTTTTGTAATGAGATCTTAGTGACCTCTGATTAACTGAAGAAGCACCCCTTACTTGTTAAACAAGAAACTTCGGGTGTTTCTAACTCTCTCTTGAAAGCGTAAACTTTGTTATCAGTTGTTGTTGTTGTGGATCGCGCAGGGGTGGAGCTTTGTCCATTTTTGGGCGCGGAGCTGTGTCCCATGCCGTGCTGGGAGTGAGGAGGAGGAGGTTTCTTGGTGCAGAAAACTCGTGGGGACTTTCTCTGCAAATAAAAGGAAGCAGGTGCTGCTGGGGGCTCTGTTGTGAGCTTTGTAGCTGGTTACGGTTCTGCCAGAAGCGATTGACTTGATGCGTTCTCCAGCTGAAGCATTAAAGAAGTTGCAGAGTGGGCAATGGAGGTGTGGCGAGCTTTGTACCAAACACACTCCATCTCCTTTCCTCTCGAAGCTCTGTGCAGGCATGACAGACCCGAAATAATAATGGACTGAGAGGGGGGATTAAGTATTTCTCCTGTAAAAGAGTAGAAGTATTTCTTTCAATTTTTGTTTTGTGTAGCAGGACTGTCAAGTGCTGTTGAAATTATTTTCTCAGCTGTGTTTTCCTGTGTGTGCAGTGTTGATGCAGTAGACAAAACAAGCCATTCTGGTTCTGGTTGTTATTTGCTTATCTCTTTCATTGTTTCTGTGCACCTCGAAATTACTAAGTTCATTTCTGCATCCATTAGTTGTATGACTCCTGGCTGTGGTAATGCTGTTTGTGTGCATGTTTTCACTTGCCTTTCCCCTGAGAGGGATGATAAAACACCAGGAAATGTTTCTGAGATTCCCTCAACTGAGATTTCTGTTTGTTAAATGTATTTAGGCTAGATTGCTGTATTCTTTGGGAAGAAGAAATGATTTTTCCAAGAGTGGAGTCCTCTACCAAGATGTTCCAATTCCTGTATTCAGGCCAAGTTGTATTTGTGATCTTTCCCAATAATTTGCTGATCTCCCATGTTGCCTTTGAAATTAGGGTAATGCTGTCCCAAAGATGTTGGTCAAAACATCATATTTTTGCAATGAAATTCTTTTCCTTTTGAGAAATCTGTGTAGTTGTTTCTGAAATTCATAAGGATAAATAGCAGTTAAAAGCAGTCAGGAAGTGACCTTCTTCATATTACATAATTTGATCACCTTTACTGTCCTGCTGTCATTTGTGCTTTCAATAAATTGGCCGAAGTTACTCTTTGGGATTGGTATTGTTAAAATGTTTCTGGAGAAAAACCAGCTTGTTTATTCCAGTGCTCTAGAGTTTGTGGAGAATCCATGTGCCACTACTGTAGGTATAGGTAGTCCTTCAGTTTTAGTGGATTTTAGGGAAGGGTGTGTGCATTTTTTCCCTGTGTGTCAACACCAGGGACAGTGTTAATATATTTAAGTATCCTTGAGCAGCATAAAACTTCTTGAGATGGGAAGTTGTAAAGTTAAATGTAAATATTATTATTTTATGTGACAGTTTAATGATGCTAAACCAATTAACATTGACTGTTACTTACAAAATACTGGGTCAACCTTGGATGCTTTAGTGATTGCTTGATTATTTGACAGGCAATAATCGTACTGGAATTATAAGTACCTTTAATGATTTTTTTAGTTTTGAGTAAATTGGTAGATTTTATCTTTCCCGTGTTGAATGTGTCTGAATTTTATAGGTTGTCACTCATTGACTTTGCTTCCTTTCTGTAGATCTGTGTAGAATTTGATGAGGAATCCTGGGAGAAGCGGAGATGGATAGAAGTCTACAGCCGGATGATGATAGCCTTCCTGGTGGAGCAAAAGCTGGTGTTGGCTGAAAGAAAAACCCAGTCCATGCCTCCTGTCCAGTGGCCTGCCATGGCAAGTACACTCTTGGCTCGGCTCACTTTGGTTCTGCAGTCCCACCTCCTGGGGACAGCCTTGTCACCAGAGTTTCTTGAGTGTAGCCTCATTCCTGGGTGTCTTGGGAAGAGAGAAAATCTTTGTGCAGCTCGAGCTGACAGAACTCATCAGCATTTGAAGTTGGTGGACACAAGGATGTATTTTTAGGACTGTGCTTCTCTCTTAAACCACTGTTCTGTACATTGTTAATTCATTCTACCTCTAGTCTCATGTTTTGTTTCTTCTTCCATGAAATTCCTTTCAAGAATAGAGAGAAAAAGTGTAAAGAATAGGTTTCTAAGGATAGCCTGTGTTTTTAAGTTTTTGACTCAGCCTCAAGTTAATGCTATGGTGATTTTTGATCCTGAGACAAAAATAATTCAGATTATTCTTACGTGATGCCTGCCTGGCATGAATGATTTGTGAGATTTAGGTTTTCTGCATACAAAAAGCTGAGCTATACTGTACAAGGACAGAGCACTAAGCTTTCTCTACCTGCCATGCATGGCTGAATAGGCAAATTTGTCAGGGGGGAAGTGAACAGGGAGCATTTCTTAATGTATTCAGCCAGTATAGTTGTACTTGACTGCTTTGGATATTGCTGCTCTAGAAAGTAGTGAGATAAGTGAAGATGCAAACATGTAAACTTGCTGAACATGAATTATGCTGAAGCTGTAGTCTGTGTTTTAATGCTATTAACTTTGCTAGGTATAAGGTCTGCATTATAATTCATATTGCTGCATTTTAGCTGGTCTTTCTTTCTTAAGCAAAGTCAATCTAAGCAGATGCTTACTGGAAGTAGGACCCAATAGAATGGGAGAGGAAGTGGAAATATAAATCCTTAATTTTATTTCCTGGGCTGTGCATTAATATCAGCAGTTCCTCTAGCAGATTTTGCTGACAGCTTGTTCTGAAAGCCTTCATATTTAAACTTAGATGTTGTCCATTTCCAGGTATCTGAATAGTTCTTACTGGATACTTGCCTTCAGTTTTGGCAAAAGGTTTTCCTCCTGAAGTGTTTGATGTGTCAGTTCATGCAGGGTACATGTTTCAAAGCTCGTTTAGCAAAGGAAGATGTAGGATCAGATGTAGGCCAGTCCTGGATCTTGCCTTGGCAAAGAAGACTTTTTCTCCCTTTTTCATCACACAGGGCAGGAAAGCAGAGGCCGCAAAAGAGGTGTGTAGATTAATTTATTTGAAACTTGGTCACAGCTTACTGGTTCAAGTATATGGAAGAGTGTTTCTGACAAATGGAGTAGCTTTGTGTAAATCTTGTAATGCCCAGTTACTCCTGGAGAGACTCTTGTCCCTCCTCTGCCAGTGCTGTCCTAACTGAGGTGAAAACAAGAAAGATTATATGATTGGGTTCTTGGAGGACTGATCAAAAAAGGGCTTTCTTCCCTTATCAGAATGATTTCCTTTTTGTAAATGGGGCACAATTACACCTTTCAGGTAGGGAAAAGTTACTCTTGCCACTTCTTGTTCCAGGCTCCAGACCTCTCAGATCTGTTGCTGTCACAAGACACAATTTAATTTTGAACACATTAGGAAATGTTCAGAAGCTTTTAAAGGAAACCCTTTTTCTTGTCTGTTCTTGAAGCCTTTGATATACCTGAACACAACTTCATCATTGCACTGCAGTGTTACAACAGCTGTGAGGATGTCCAAATCATCACGTGCTTAAATTAAGGTTGCAGTGCATTATCAGTGTTGCACAAGTTTTGAGAACTTTAATGTAAACTATGCTGCAAACATTCATTGATTTGCTAGTTATTTCCCCAGTCTACCATAAGGAGGTTTATTAGTAATATATCTGCAGTTAGAATTATTACATTAATAAATTTTTCATGTGGACATGAATGATTAATTGCTAATGATAGCCACCTGCACTGAATTCCTAATTCATGCTGATATCTGAAATTAATTTCAAGTAGAGTTCAGTAACTTTCATTAGGTGTGTATCAGAAGTTTTATTGGAAACTAGCTTTATTTTCAAGAGTTGCATGTAGATGTGGCACCTTAACAGAGAAATAGATGCAGAGTTAAAGTAATTCTTTAAATGCAAATGGTGAATGATCTTACTCTGTCTCTGAGAACATGTTTATCACTTTTTTTAGACCTACAAGTCCTTGGTGGACAAAGCTGGAATGGGATCACTGGTTTCAGTGCGCTACCTGGGTGAAGAGAAATGTGTTTTTCTTTCCAAAGACCTCTTGACACCCATCAAGGTAACCTTGGCTGGCATTGTAAAGATAAAAGATGAATCTCTTGTCTTGATACTTAGATTGCATCTGTGTAATGTAATCGAAATGCAAACCTCAGATGGATAAAAACTTGCAGTAGGTGTTTATTTCTGTAACTCATAAATATCAGTTCTGAATATAATGTGTCTGATTAAAAACCTTCTGGAGCTGATTCAGGAGAAGGGTCACTTAGGAGAGCTGGATGAGGGAGTGTGCTAAGACAGTTATTCAGCTCAGGTGACAGCAGTTGCATGTTGATTTTTCTGGAATAGTTTCCCTTTGTTCTTTTGAACATGACTGTCATTACTGTGCAAGGAGTTGCAGGAATGTCTGGCATAAATCTTGCTATTTAACAGAAGCACATCACTGTTAATCATAAACAAATGAGGAATTGGGCAGAATGTAAATGAGATGGTTGAATTACAGTCTCTTTATTGAGCACCAGAGGAAAGTTTGTTAGTGAAAATTGGGTGCAGATGAGTTGAAAGAATTGTCCCTGGGTAGGTGTTTGGAAGAAGAGTATCTGCTAAAGATAAAGAATTTAGCCTTTTAGGAAGCTATTCTCAAGACCTGTAAACAATCTGAAATAAAAGTAGTAATTGTTGTCCCATGTTGAGACTGCAAGTAGTGCCATCATTACTGTTCTACTTGGACTTGTTAACAGTCAGCAAATACACAAGTGCTGTAGAAAAACTGACAAGGGAGTCACTAAAAGCCAAATTTGAGTTGTAGATGGTTGTCTTGCTTATGTTGGCTCAGCACCAGGGTTGAGATCTCTTTATGCGAAGGCCTTATCTCAGCACT
>VYZR01083792.1:24719-38540 GCA_013400675.1 Oxylabes madagascariensis
TTTTGTGAAGGTAAATATTGCAGCTTACAGTCATACTGTAAGGACAGAAAAAATTCATTTTGATAATTGTGGTCATCTTCATGCCTCCTTTGTCTTAAGCTCTTTTTTTTTCCCCCAATTTTGTAGGTGGAAAAAATATCATTGGTTCAAAAATTAGGATTTACAGCCTGGACCCTTCTACTCAGTGGTTCACAGCAGTTGTTGTCAATGGTAATCCAGCTACAAGGACTCTAGAAGTCAACTGTCAGGAGGTAGGAACCAGTGCAGTGGTTTACAAATGGATATGGGGAATAAATGCAGACTTTTATTTATATCTCCACCAACACCATTTTTTATTTCTGTCTTTACTGTAATCTTTAAACATGGGTGTCAGTGTAGTGCAGAACAATATAACCCAAAGTGTTTCTTTATGCTGCTGGTGGATTATTAAATAACAAATGTCTTTCTATGAAAAATGAGGGAGACCTGGAATTTTTATTCTAAGAATGAAGCAGACATGATTTTGATTTCTGTTCTCTCTGTGATGTGCAGACAGTGCTCTCAAGCACCAGTTTGTGTTTTTATGTAGAAACACTGTCATATGTTGTTAAATTCAGCTTGGTATTCAAAGAACCTAGAAGTTAAATGTCTAAGCTTAGTCCATACCACCATGTCTAAGATAAATATATTCAAATAGAGTTTGACCTCTCTAAATGGTTTCTTCTGCGTTTCTTGTCCTTTTCAAGATTCCAGCTTTAAAAACTCTTGATCCAGAATTAATTCATGTTGAAATCATTTATGACAACAATGGAAAATGTGGTAAGACCCATTACTTTTTGTCCTTCAAACACTAAGTAGGTTATTTGTGATAGACTAATCTTGATCACCTTCTCTTCCAGATAAATCAAAAAGAATTGGTGGTGTGAAAAGGAAGTCATCTGAGAACAGTGGAAGTGTTGATGCTAAACACACAAAATCTTCTCCTGAGGTAATGTCTTGCTTTGTGTTATATATGGCTGTTACATAATGATTACGTCACTTCTCAAAACATCTTAAATAAGGATTAGATTGGAAAGTAGAATGATAAATATAATCCCTTGGAGAGTGTCGAGTTCTTTCAAACGTCTGGGCATGAGTTGAACATCTTGCCTTGTGATAATTGGAGCAAAAGCTACTAAGCCTTGAATGTTGGTGGTTTGTTGGGGTTTTTGTTAGATTTGGGGGTTTTTTACTGTGCTTTTTGCCCCCTCCTTCTGCTTAGGAGTTGGTCTGCCTGGTCATGTATTCTTGCAGTGAGAGAAAACACAAAGGAGTTGTGAAGTTTGTAACCTTTGCTTTTCATGTTCTTTCTTTAACTCCTTTGTGCTTGAACCCAAAACCTTCAGCTGCAATTTGTTGCTTTGAGGATTCAAGCTGCACAAGCAGCAGTTGAAGGTTGTTCAGTACCAAAAGGGGATGTGACTTTTCTAGTACTCTCATGTCTACTTTTATTTCTTTCGTGAGTGACCTGCCAGGTATTGCTGAGAGAAAGTAAACTCTCAAAAGTCAAAATACAATCTGGGTAACTTAAGTGTAGAAATGCAAATAAAAAATCATTGCTTGGCTCAAGAACAGTACTTCAAACTTGCCCTGTAACTTTTCCCCAGTGTTTCAGACCAAAACCTGCATTTTAGGCAGGAGCAGCCAGTCTTCAGGGAGCTCTGGAATTGAAGGAAGGGGGTTGTGTTCTGTGTAGAGTCAGCTGTGCAGATCTGGCTAATGGCTGGATATAGTCATTAGCAATCTTTAACAACCTCACAAGGAACCAGCGTGAGGTAACAAGCACAGGCTAAGAGCCTCAATGAGGAGAGTGTCCTATCCTGTATTTACTGCTGAGGAAGAGTGTGCAGCTGGGCAGCATGGAGGAGCAAAGGATTGTAGTCTTGTGTTTCCACAGCTTGTGCTGGGGTACCTTTAGCAGCTTTTGGTGCTCAATTTGCCTTTCTTCGGTTTTCTGCATAATTCAGCCATTGAGTAGCCTGCTTGACACGCACAAAGCTGGTCTGTATTTCACATTCCAAATGCCCTGCTGAAGAATTACCATGATCTGAATTCATAACTTGTTTTACCGTAGTTTTTCCTTAAAGCAGTGAGGTTATTTACTTCTCATTTTCCAGTCTGCCTTCCTTCAAGGGACTGGATCATTTATCACTTTTGTACTCTTAGGGAAATGCCTTGCAACCATTTTTTCAAAGTGGTTACAGTGAGTGTGCTTTCTAGTAAGGAAACCAGAAGCTATTTGTTACTCTCACTTTGGTGGATCTGAGTATGTGGGAGTGATTAGCTGAAGCCATATTCTTTGTTAATAAGTGTGTGATAGTACTGATTTCTTGTGTGGAGTTAATTATCTGCAGCATTTTTCTGAGAGCTTGACTTGGTGCCTGACAGCTGTGTAATACCAAAGCAAAAAGGAAATATTTTGGAGCTGATGCTAATGAACCTGTAGTGTAACTTCCCAGTAGTAAGTGGAGCATGTGGGAGTAAAATATGGATGTTGGAGCTAGGGAAGGACCCCCACAGAAAAGCTACTATTCTAAAGACACTTGCTAATTTCGTTGGCCTATTGTATTCCTAAATGAATTACAGATTTCTTAGAATGGTGATTTAATCAATGGTAGGATTTAAAATGGTAGGATTTCTTTACTTAATGCTTTCTAGAATTCTGGTGCAAAGATTTTCTTGCTACAGGAAAGTTCAGATCTAGATCTTTGGTAATGCTGTCAGACTTCACAGTTTTGATTTTCTCTGGGATTTTCAGCTGAGCTCAGAAATGTATTTCTGACTACCAATTACTGCAATTACTTTAGAAACATTGTTGCACTGGCAGTTACCAAGAGCAGAGCTTTCTGTCTTCCTTTCCACTTGCTTAATACACTTCCCCCAAAAGTTTGTTAATTGGGGGGAAATGAATTAACATGAACAGTCTTTGATGGAACCTGTAAGGTTTAAAAGGACACTTTAAAGTCTTTCCACCTCATGAACTGAGTGACCTTTAATTTGCTTTATTACACATGGTATGAAGAGTATTAATATATTTCTCCTTGCAGGCTGAACCCTGCAAAGCCATAATTTGTTATCCTGAATTTTCCTAACTGTTCAAATCTCCCTTGCAGGTTTCTCCCAGCCAGGGACACGTGCAGTCAGTGCCAACTGTGCTGGGTGAAGCCCTGCTGGGATGTACTCCTGCAAATAAAGACCAAAGGCACCCAGGCCTGCCCCTGCCAGCCAACTCACCACCCAACCTTGGGGCAGAAACTCCTCAGGGGTAAGGAGGCAGCTTTATGCTTATGCAGACATTTTACCTCCAAAAATAATTGTTTCTTAGCAGAATGAACTCTGAGGTAATTTTAAAGAGCTGTAGTAACTACTTTTCTGTAATACCAGCATAGAGAAGTGTTAGACTTGCTTCCCCTGGATATGTAATTTACTTCCTGGTGCTATGTTCTTATTTATCTTTAAGGAAGTGGCCCTTCAATGTCCCAGGCTAGTGTCACGCCTCAGTGTACCCATCTGTAAATGGATACACGGGTGTGGTGCCTGTTTTGTCAAATGCATTCCTTCCCTGCCCCCAAGAAAACCAGAACGTGTTCAGGCAGTTGTCTGCTTTCTTGCAGACCAGCTACAGATCCTCAGTTATATTTCTGTTGAACACCAGTGCCTTTGAACTTTTGTTAACCCCAGTTCTGTCACAAAAATGATGTAATGGTGGAAATAGTGTGACAGGAAAACCCAAATTTGAAGTGCTAATAGGGGTTTTTCTGCTAGTTTTGTCTCTCTCACATGCTGACTGTGGGAAATAAAACTTTTTTAAAAGGTCTTTCTGTGAGAGAGGTTTTACAGTCTCTGGCATACTGACTTGTGCTGCCAGTCAGAAGTTCCTTGAGAATCTTGCCAGAGACATGCAAATGAAATGCGTTTGGTTATTCAGCAGTTGCATGGAGAAAATGAGAAAGCAACTATTTAATTGTGAAAGAAGGTAGTGGAGGAGCAGAAATACCCAAATTTGTGTGTGCCTACATGGGTGTAGAGCTTTATTGTTCTAACTCTTAAAAAAAAACCCAAACCCAGATAAAACACCTGAAAAACAGAAACCTATTCGACCTCACACAAAATTTAAAATACTCATACGTCAGAACTCAAAACACATAATTAAATAACTAAATTTCTTCTTTCAAGCTTTAAATGTGGCTAGATTGAGCAGCTGATGCTCTGATTTGTTTGTCATGTTTGTGCGTTTGTTTCCTAATTATTGCATGTTGTGTTTCAGCACATGTAGACGAAGCTTACCGGAAACTCATCCTTCCTGTCTTAATACTGGAGTTAAACCATTGACAGAAGATCTGACAGCCTTTCCTAAAGTGGGGTTTATGTCTAAAGAGCAAACACAAAATCCTGGTGATCAAAATGGTAAATACACCTCTTTGAAAACCTTTGAGAGATCTTCATCTTTGACTGATTCAGCTAATGAAAAGGGAACCAACCTGAAGAATACCAATGACCCTTTTATGAAGGCCACAACAAACTTTCCCAAGGAATGCATTTCCATAAAGCAGCTGCAGCATCCCAACCCTTCCATAGCAATACCCAGAGGCGGTGGCACTGTTGAACTGCAGCGAACTTTGGATTGCAGACCCTCAACCTCAGATGCTCATCTTCTGTCCTTCAGTGAGTGTGGGGTTAAATCACAAAGCAGCTGCAACAGCCACAGCAGCCACAAAGGAAACAAGATTGATGAACTGGCAGACATGGAGTTTTTTTTTAGAAGAAATTCAAATGAGATTCTTTGTGACAAAAGTGAAAGTGAAAGCTTTTGGACTGGAAGTGCCAAGGTCCAGGATAATAGTAAGTGTTTTGAAAATTTCCTGTCACTTAAAAGTCCTTGTAATTTCTGTCTAACTAGTTAGGAGTAGGTAATTTGTTACATATGCAAAATTAGTAATTTAAATTGTGTGAGTGAGTCAGGATTTTGAGTTGTTTGTATGCTCATTTATGATGGGACTGCAATAAACTGGAGAAACACCAATCATTAATTTTTGAAGTAAGTTGTTACAAAATAGATGCAAGAACTGAATGGTTACAAAAGGTTGCAAAAACAAACTTCTGTTTGGAATACAGATGCTGATGGCATTATAAGACTACATTTTAGCAATGGTCCTAAATTTTACAAACATGGTGAGGGATGGAAGTTGTCCTCAACAAAGCTCTGTTCAAGAGGGGCTTTTATTTAAAAACTGTCATGAGAGCAAAACAAACAAAAACCCATCCACCACCACCAAAAATTAAAACCCATTCAGCCCCAAAACCACCTACCTTGTTCCTCTTTTGGTGAGCTCTTCAGGTTCTCACATGGGACAGGAGGGGAAAGGCTGTGGTTGTTTAAGGAGCTGGGCTCCTGGTGTCATGTGTCCTGCTGTGCCTCAGGTGGTGTTGCTGATTGTTCAGGGTTCTGGGAATCCCCCTACATAACCACCTCTTTTTTTATTTCTGTCTTCTGTTGCTTGGTCTTGGATTACCATGTGCTATTCCATAATTAGCATGGATACACAGCCAGCCAAGCAGTCACTGTTGTGTCCCCTGCAAGGCCTCACTGGCAGTGTAGGAGGAAGGGAAATGTTTGGCATCTGTTGCAGGAAGATGCTGAAAGCTGTTGCATCATGAAGGGGGAAAACAGGACTGAGAAATGGCCAGGTTGCACTCTGTCCCCATTTCTTGTGAAATATGATTACTGCATGCCCTTATCTGCTCGAGGCTCCAACTCTGGCTGAAGAACTTCTTTAAAAGCAGATGTTCTTTCAAAATGCTTCTCTGTGAAAAAGTGAAAAGAGCTCTTAAACTCGGGTCCACAGACTATGTGACTCCACTGGAACTGCAGCTTGAGACAGTTCCTGCTGACTGGGGAAGAGGTTTCTGCCAACTGCAAATATTTTTAGCGTAACTTTGTTTCAATGTAATGTGAAACTCACAGGAAAAGTTGACGTGAATCCTTCACTAAAATACATTTGCTGGCGCTTCCGTGTGAAAAACCGAGGTTTTTCTAATCCTGGCTGCTCTTCCTTGCAGTAATTGTCCGCAAATCCATTTTGTCCGATGCTGCTAAAGTGAAGAAGCTGCAGCAGAGCGGGGAGGCCTTTGTGCAGGACGGCTCCTGCAACAACATCGCCCCTCACCTGCACAAGTGCCGGGAGTGCCGCCTGGACAGCTACCGCAAGAACAAGGAGCAGAGAGACTCCACCGTCTTCTGCCGCTTCTTTCACTTCAGAAGGTGAGAACAACTCAGATAAACACCTTGGAATTCCTTAAATGTGAAAGAGGAAAAAAACCCAGAATTACTGGGCAGTTATTTGGCCAGAATGGCCTCCTGTAAGTGTCTGTTTCAAAGCTGCTAAATGCTGGTGTTTAGCTATAAGACCAATATACCCAACTAATGAGTGGCTGCTTATGGTTTTTTAGCCCTTAGAAATGATACAACTGCTTCATTTGAGCAGAAAATATTTTGGCAGGACTTAGAGCTCTTTATTTTGCTGTTCTGGGCTGAGTGCCAGTAGGATAACATGAGTTTAGTTTGAGTGCTGCAGCTCAGTAGGATTGGAGATACTAATGAGAGGGTAGATTCCATGCAGGTTTCCCAAAGTTTAGTGGTTGGACACTTGAAATGTTAACCTGAAATGTTAACCATGAACCCACAGCTATGGAAGAGTTGCAGTAAGTGGCCATGGGCTTTTGGCTGGAGACATTTAAGCTTGTCATGGAAACGTTTAATCTGTGCACCCACTAGAATTCAGTTTTGTTGCTAAACATTTAAATAAATACAGATGTGCTACTAATCTGTTACTTATCCTCAGATTAGAGATTCTACTATAGTAAATCTTTATATAATCTGATGTGTGAGACCAAAGTAACAACAGACTATCCTAATTCATCCTCTCAGGGTAACAATCCAGACTTGCAGTGCAGTTCAAATCAGATGAATCCTTTGGTTTAGAACTTGAAACTGGTGGAACTATCCCTTTTTATTGAATGTGAAATCTGCCAAATCTGGAGATGGCGTTTGTCTGATGACAGCAGCTGCCAGCACATGTTCTCACAGCACACTTAACGCTACAGTGAGCACACATTGTCATCAGAAGTCACCTTTCCTCTACAGCATTTAGTAAAAAGGTTTCTGAGCAGAACTCTTCATGTTTTCCATTTAAAACACTACTAACAATATAGATCTCATTCTTTCCACCTACTCAGAATCACTCAAGAATATATCCTACTCAAATTGTGCTTGATGCTTTTTGACAGCTGCTTCCAAATGAATTGTTACTGAAATATATTCTATATTTAAGGGATTCTAACTTCTCTTGAGAGTTGTATGTAGTCCTAGATAAAATTACTGCTGTTGCCATCTCTAGATGTGGTCTTAATACCAGTGCATTTTAAAAATTGTATACCGGATTTGGTTTTGTGTGAATAAAGAACCACATGTTGTAAGGTAGATTTTCTAAATAAAAACCTGGATGTTTTCAGTCCTTTTTTCTTTAAAATAAGTAGTGCATTGAACATGCCTAATGCTAGTGACCAGAATGTTTACCTGTGTCTGTTGTAACCTTTGAGTAAATTCATTGACATACAGTACACACATTTGCAACTCAAGCATTGACTGATTGGAATGAATTTAAACCAGTGCAGCATTTGAGGTGATGAGGGCTTTTTCTCCTTCTCCCCTTTTTTCATTAGGCTTCAGTTTAATAAGCATGGAATACTGCGTGAGGAAGGTTTCTTAACTCCAAATAAGTACGACCCTGAGGCTATTAGTCTGTGGCTACCTTTATCCAAAAATGTTGTGGGTCTGGATCTGGACACAGCAAAGTACATCCTTGCCAACATTGGAGACCACTTCTGCCAGCTGGTGATATCTGAAAAGGAAGTCATGTCAACGATTGAACCACACAGTAAGATCAACTAGTATTGAAATCATCTGTGTTTTTATGGCTTTACGTGAAGCTTTCAGCTTCTGTGTGAAAATTAATTGCATATATTTGGAAATATCATATAAGACTTGCGTGCCTCTCTTCTCAGAAAGGGAATGGTTAAAAGCCACTGTGAACTAGTGTCAACAACTCTGTTCCTCACAGGGAGGGGGGAAAGGGAAGGGTAATTCCACCCTTCTTTGTCAGAAGTTGTTTCTCAATTTATCAAATTACTTTTCCTGTTACAAAGTGTCAAAAAAAAAAAAAAGAATTAGGTAAACTACCAGGTATCTGAGAACAAAATCTATTCTTGGCATGAAAATGAAATGCAGATTTTACTTGCACAGGTTCTGTTAGATTGCTTTGGTCCTATTTTATTTTAACTGCATCATGGACCTAATGCTGTCTGTCAGTAAAAGAGATATTTTCCTCCACCTGCAAGTTTCCAGTAGCACTTTTAGAAGTGATTGTGTGCAGCTCTACTGGGCATAGACCAGAGAGGTGCTGGTGATGGGGTAACTGATTGGGGAGGTTAATTGGTGTAGACAGGGCAAACCTAGCACCCCCAAACACGGGTTTGGCCACATCAAAATTGTTTCTGTAGCAAATGTGGGCAGACAAATGGGGAAGTCTGTGACCTTGAGTAATCACTTCTCGGAGTAGAATGACTCCTAAATTGTATTTGTTTTCTGGATTTTTAAGTGCATGACCAGGGTGCAGCACAGTTTAGGAGATTGCCATTGTCTGCTGTGTTTGGGGAGTGTTGACATTAGATAAAAATCCTCTCAGTTTGGCAGTCACTCCACTGTTCTGAAAGAAGAAAAAAAGCTGAACAAGCTTGAATGCCCTTCAAAAGCGGGGAGAAGACTTGGGATATTGCAGAATTACTCCCTGTGGGGTCTCACCTTGGGCTACGTGGAATCTGCAAGCTTTGCTCTTCTCTTGACCTGCAACATGTTCAGGCCTGTGGAAACAAATTATCTGTAGCCAGAGTGAGATATATAGACTGGAATACAGAAACACTTCTGGGAGGGTGAAGCTTTGTGTGAATTCATGAGACAAAGGGGAGGTGTGGTGTTTCTTAATAGCAGAGGATGCATCTGTTGGCATAGCTACCAGAAATATCCTCTGCTTAAAAAACACAGACAAGTGTGAGTTCTGGAATTGGCTTGAAAGGAGCATAATCTCATTAATTCATCTTTGATTTTATTATCCTGACTGGTGAGAGTAAGGGAACTCACTTTCATTAATATGGAGGTTATTTTGAATGCCCTGGGCAGAAAAGAAGTAATTTACAGTCTGGATGTATGGTGTTCTTTGAACAGTTCAGTGGGAGAGTGCTCACTCTGATGCCTTGAATAAGGTAGATTCTTCTGCCACCGTGACTTGAAGTTATGGTAAATTTAAGTGTATTATTCCTGTGAAGTAAAAGATTGACCAGTGTAGAAAGAACAGCTTAGGTCACGTTGTTCCTTGGCCACCAAGTGCCAGAAAGAAACAGGATCAAATTACAGAGAGGAACTAAAAATTAGGAGGAGTAGAAAGGGAGAAGATTTAGAAAAGATAGGAAATGACATTCGAAAGATAAGAAAAAAACCTTCATCCTGTTTGGGGGAAATTGGAGAGTTGACCTAGAAAATGATAAATATAGTACATGTTTTTAAAAGGCAGAGAAGAATGGTGATATTTAGACCTGTGTCTCTTGGAAGAATTCTGAAACAAGTAGTCAAACAATTTGTACCTCCTACTTAAGAACAAATTGTGCTAAGCTATTCCAGTGTTGTTCCATACATAGTCAATGGGCATTATTCAGAAGAACAACAGATGTCTTGGATCCTGGTATGTTTTTTTTTTAGCATGCATTAGGACATGGTCTCTCATAACTTGCTTTTAAAATTAAGAAACATTGTGGGCAGGAAAGTTTCAGAGAAGTTACAAGTGTGGAAGGTGGTAGGAGGAGGCAGGTGTGTGCTTTTTGTCTAGTCCAGTTTTCTAGCTGGCAACATAAGGAAATGGAGATCAGGCTAAAATACTTCTTGCGTAATCACAGATTCACAGAAAAATAATACAGCCCTAGAAGGGCTTGTAATTTTTTGCAAGATACTGTCAATGTTTGGGATGTTTTGAGTGAACTGAAAAAGTGACTTGGGATGAGGAAGGGGGAATACAGTGGGTATGTAGGAAACCTGAACAGTGCTTCAGAGAAAAAAAATTCACCATTCTGAGAAGGTCAGATAAACACAAACGCATAAAACCTCCCAGAAGGAAGACAGCTGCTTGCTGCTGAATAGAGAACAAGGGCAAGCTGGTTTTGGCAAGCTACACATTAAGCTTAGCTTGCCAGCAGTACCTGAATTTATTTCCTGCAGTAGCTGTGGTATTTCCACTTAGGAAAATGTCAGGAATGTGCTTGCTAACTTGGGCAAACACATGTCAGGAATAAGAGCTGTGGTTGGTGCTGCAAGGAGGAAGCAAACTGGTCTCAATTGCTTGGACTGTTGCGTAATGCAAAAGCATTTTTTGGAGCTCCAATATAAAACTGAGTCATATCAGTGTAGTTTCTAAGTGACTGTAGTTAAACATGCAAATACTGATTTGTTTGCACTAACGCTTTGTCTGTCCCCTTGCTGCCCTCAGGACAGGTGGCCTGGAAGCGCGCGGTTCGCGGCGTTCGCGAGATGTGCGATGTCTGTGACACCACCATCTTCAACCTGCACTGGGTCTGCTCCAAGTGTGGCTTTGGGGTGTGTGTGGATTGCTACAGGATGAGGAAAAAAAGCTCACATGATGAAGGTGAGAGTGCTTATTACTACCTGAAACAAAGGAGGAAGAGGGGAAATAAAATCTGTGTTGAACTTGGAAGTCAATGACAACTTTAACGAGACAAAAAAAAAGCTTCCTAACCAAAAGACCTGTGCTTGGATTTATCAATAATAGTAAAATATGTGGCTTTCCAGAGCAATAACAAAAAAATTTAATGGTTTTGTTTTACAGATGATGACTCAGATACTTTCTCCTGGTTTAAATGTGTGAAGGGGCAGGCACATGAACCAGAGAATCTAATGCCTACACAAATAATTCCTGGAAAAGGTATTGAAAATATTTGATTAGTGTAAAGATGTGCTGTAGGATTTTGCTGTCTTTTGTGTGTTGTTGATATTGTACTGAATGAGGTTTGATTTTAATAGTAAAGTTAGTAAAAGCTTAAAATTTATTATCCAAAGACAGGAATAGCATGTGTTTTATACTATTTTATTATCTTTGACCTTTACAACGAAGTAGCAGAACTTCTTGTTTAATGATGAATGGTATTCACATATTATTGTTTACCTGCACAGCACACACAATTTCTTCAAAAGTCACAGTGACTGCTGGATGTTGTGATTACGTGTGAGCTCACTGATGGTTCTCTCCCTTCAGCTCTCTATGATGTTGGTGACATAGTTCACTCCGTAAGAACAAAATGGGGAATAAAAGCAAATTGTCCTTGTGCAAACAAGCAGTTCAAAGCACTATCAAAGCCAGCTTTAAAGGAGGATTCAAAACAGGTATTGTTACTGCCTCTATGTCTGTGCAGTTAAGTTTGTGTCAGTCTGTTGCATGTTCTTGAAGCCACTGCTAATTTGACTTTGTAGGTTGCCAGCCCTGACCTCTGTGATAACCCCACCACATAGGGACAATTTGTATTCACTGTTCATCTTCCTGGTTCAGCTCTAATTTAAGTTTTGGGGGAAATCTCATTGTGTCCCTTTGATACTGAGGCCTCAGTAGTTGACCTATCCTTGAAAAAGGCTCAGTGAGGATTTTTAGAGCAAAAATGGGATTAGATTGAGAGATCCCTTAAGAGAAAAATGTGACAAACAGGTGAGTGGGAATGGTTGTGAAGTGTAGGCTGTTCCTTGGGTCCTGAGATATAATACGTGCAGCATCTAAAAGAATAAGTAAGGTAGAGGAGCCCTGGGATTCATAAAAACTAAACAAGTAAAAAACTGAGATTTAGAGGAGTGTGGAAAATCGCTGATTTCTCTGGCAATCTGGTAGGTTTGCTTCTCTGTATATAAAAAAACCCTCCAAAATGAAGGAAACCCCACAAGAAACGTAATATTTATAATGGACGTAGTGGGGTTTTTTTTTGCTTTTGAAAACAGAGCACAAATTAATATCATAGTTTGGAAGTATCTCTCAAGAAATGGGATGATTTAAGTGATTTTAATTTTGCTGGATGCTTATTCATAGCCTTATTTTGAAAATAAATGTTACCTTAAGTGTAAGAAGCAGGTTGGACTTGATTTTGGTGTAAGTAATGAACAGGAGAGACAAAAACTATTTCAGTTGTTGAAAGTGTGGAAGATAGTTATGTGAATCAAAAGTTATCATCCAACTGACCTGGCTTCAGTCTTCTGAATCAACGTTTCCTGTGATTCTGATCAAAGCTGCATTAAATTTATCTCCACATCTTCATAGAATTAGTTATTGCACTGGTTATGTGAGGATAAGCTCATTAAAGGTTGAAGCATTTTGTATTGTCATGTTTAGAATCCTTGCCAAGCATCAGCAGTCAGTGAGAGATGAAACAGAATGTAATGATAGCAGACAAAAGAGCAGAATAATTTCTTAGCTGAAAATTGTTTGAGCAGAGAGAGGAAACATCCCCAGTCACACAGGAATCCAGGGCAAAGCTGTGGTTTTGGTTATTCTGTTCCTAGGACCTCCAAATGACCAGATAAATCAGCTGCAAAGGAGATGGACAATCCTATGTTTGCATTGTGCTGGCCAGGCCAGTGCTGCACTCAGGCAGGTGTAGCTCAGACCTGGCAGGTGAGTGCACTTTTGCTGCCACCTTAAGAGAAAAATTTAGGAGTACTCCATATCTGTTTTAGTCCTCTGAACTGGAGCTTCAGCTTAGCCCTGGCCTGAGCATCAGCTGTGACTGGAAATGTGAGAAATGCTGTTAAAACTGCACTTGGTTCCCAAAGCAATCCCAGAAAATGCACCTGGGAAACTTGGCTCTCTGTGCTTGTCTCGAGGGGTGATGGACTCTGGCTGCTCCTAAAGTCGGGAGATCCCAAATCCTGCTGAACTGTCATTTCCTGATCCTGAGCTGCAATGCTGACCTCTTGTGGAGATCCCATGTTTTGAAGGCCAAACCATTTTACTTTTAAAAGGCTGAGTTTGGACATGTTACTGCTTGTATTCCCTTTGCGTCGAGTGTGTTTGTGTCTAAACAAGTTACTGCTTTGCTGTTTCAGCACTTGGCATCCGGGGACAGACCTGGCCTTCAACACAACAGTTTTGTCCTGAGCCCACAAGTCACTACACACGATCCTCCTCTAAAGTCAGCACTTGGAAGCAAACAAGCTGCTTCTGTAAATACTTCTCCTTCATTAAATTGGTTTTCAAACCTAACAAGTGGAAATGTCAATAAAGAAAACAAAGGTATGTGCAGAACCAGTGAAGAGTAAGCCCTTTGTGGCTGTTTGTCAGAAGAATATAGGTCAGACCCAGGAAAATCTTGTGTTGAGAGTGATGTCATCTGCCTGCTGGGATGGCTGGTTCTGTGCTTGTGCTGCAAACATGGCAAATGGCTTGGAGTAAAGCCTGGCAGAGTTAGCATATTCTGTTTCAAAAACTGGATGAAAATTCCATTGATACAAGTATTCTTGAAAATCCAGTTTGAGAATACTTTTTGTTCTTGTTGTTTCGGGGGTTTTGGGGGGTTTTGGTTTTTTGAGTTTTAGAATGTGGGATTTTAAAAACCTTGGTTTGTTGAAGAAAGCTGAGTGAAAGAAGTATTTTATCTGCATGTATTGGGAGGAGGTTTATATATTTGCATATACATGTACATACA
>VYZR01083792.1:41633-61316 GCA_013400675.1 Oxylabes madagascariensis
CTGTCTTACAAATGGGTCTGCTACTCCTTTTCCCCCCTTTGATTCCTCCCCCAGGCCTAATAACACCAGAGGATAGAAAATACGGCACAACAAACCTCCACTTGGATGTGTCTGATGCAGCCAATGTCATGGTTTACGTGGGGATCCCCAAAGGCCAGGCTGATCAAGAAGAAGGTGAAGTCTCAGTGGTGTCTGGGGGGTTGTGTCAGTGGCTGGAGAGAAGATCCTTTAGTGTAACTGCTCCTGTTGACTCTCCACAGAAGTGCTGAAGACCATACAGGATGGTGACTCTGATGAACTGACAATTAAGCGTTTTACCGAAAGCCGAGAAAAGCCTGGAGCTCTGTGGCACATTTATGCTGCCAAAGATACAGAGAAAATCCGGGAGTTCCTTAAGAAGGTATGCTGTTAATCTTAAAAACTGATCTTCTGGCTGTGTGGGCTTGCAAGTCTTTATTATCCTTGGGCTTTTCTCCTTCTTCATATCCCAGTTACTGTGGAAACAAATAGCTTGAGTTGTATCCAAGACAAAACTTCTCCTGTGCCCCGAGTCTTGTAGGACCAGAAAAGGGTGGAGAGTTGAAGCTTGTAGTTACCTTGTATGTAGATGTTCCTTCTGCCCACTCTTCTCTTAGATGAGTAATGTTACATAGTGATCAAGAAAATAGCTGGTTTAGATTTAAGGAGGTTTAATTTGATCATTTTTAGAAGAATGTGAGATGTTCTTGAGAAATGTCAGAGCAGTACATGGTACATAACACTCTTGCTTGTTCTCTCTTACTACCTTTTCCCCCCCATACCTTGATGAGGTCTGAATTAAGGGAAAACATTTTGTGTCATGTTTTCATGGGAGTTAAGGGTTTAATAGAGATCTGCTACCACATCCAAAAAGGCTTTAAGTGCTGCTTGTGCCTCCCAGTCTTGTTTCTCCTGAAAATCTGGTTTGCATCCTCTGGGTCAGTGAGCACACACTGACTGATTGTGGCCTCAAGGCAGACACCTGCTGAATTCCACACTTGGTACTGTCTTCCAGTCACAGGCTCTATAGTCAGAGGAACCTCTGAATGCTTGGGGTCAGAAGGGAGCTTCACGAATCACCTCATGGTCTTGCGATGAGGCAGGGACAGCTTCCCCTAGACCAGGTTACTGAAAGCCCTATCCAGCCTGGCCTGGAACACTTCCAAGGATGGGGCAGCCACAGCTTCTCTGAGCATCCTGTGCCAGTGCCACACTGCCCTCACAGGAAAGAATTCTTCCTAATTTCTTCCTCTAATCTAAACCTACACTTCTTCAGTTTAAAGCCATTGCCCCTTGTCCTGTCACCTTACACCCTTCTCCAGAGTCCCTCTCCAGCTTTAGCAGTATCAGAACACTGGTTCCATGTGTGACACTGGTTCCCAGTGTGAACACGAGTTGCTTCACTTGCCACTGCTGGTTGGGATTCCTTGCATTTTCCATATCCACATTTGCAATGTGTCTGTGAAGCCAGTGGGACCTGAGAAATGCTGAAACCTTGACAAAGGTCTGAGTAAAGATCCAAATTGTCATTGTGTAACTCTCCTACCTGAACACATGGTACAAGTGCTTCTGGCACACGTTTGTGTGGAATACCACAGATACAACTCGACTGTCCAGTCAGACTGGTGTGTTAAAATGCCTGTTGTCTTGTGACTTTGCCAGGTTGCAGAAGAACAAGGCCAAGAAAACCCTGTAGATCACGATCCCATTCATGATCAGAGTTGGTACCTGGACCGATCGCTGAGGAAACGCCTTCATCAGGAGTATGGAGTTCAAGGCTGGGCTATTGTACAGTTTCTAGGAGATGTAGTTTTCATCCCAGCAGGAGCTCCACACCAGGCAAGCACCGGGGACATGGAATGGCCTGACTGCTTGGCAACCCTTTGAGCACGTGGCTAACGCTTGTTTGTTCTCTCTAGGTTCATAATTTGTACAGTTGTATTAAAGTTGCAGAAGACTTTGTATCCCCAGAGCATGTCAAACACTGCTTCTGGCTCACTCAGGAATTTAGATATCTGTCACATACGCATACGAACCATGAAGATAAATTGCAGGTAACTTTGCAGTGCTCAGTGCTCTTAACCCTGTACAAAAAACCCACTAAAACACAACAGATGTTTTCCCAAGTTTGTGATTTGCATGGAGGTTGGGCAGGTGAGCCCGTTTGAACTGACCTGCACAGGGTGAGGGGAAGTAAGTGGGAAAGGTGGAAAACTATCTGTGCTGTTTGGTTGTAAAACCAAGCACCTTCTCCTTTGCTTCTGCAGGTGAAGAATGTCATATATCACGCTGTTAAAGATGCAGTTGGGATACTGAGAGCTAACGAATCCAGCCTTAGCAGACCGTGATGTAGAGCGCCTTAACCACACACTATGAAACAGAAGCGTTGGCAGCTGTTTTACCTACTCAGTCAGGACCTCTGTGGACTTTGAGATTATATGAATGTTACCTCATCTTCCTTTCAGCAGTACCAGAGGATCGTGGTACTATGTTCTGTGTATTCTTCCAATGTTTACAAACCTGATATGTATATGTAGTAATATGTATGGACTGTGGCATACTGTGAATGCTCAGTTGCAATAGAACTTTATACGGAGATTCTCTCCAAACTGTACAAAATACCTCCTATAGAACTGTTGGGAACTATTCCAAATTATTCGTTTGAAAAATATTATTCAAGGCATTGTAAAGCTTCAATTTTTAAAATTTATTTTGGGGTGGGAGGAAGTATGAAATCACTCAGTTTAATAACCAATTTACATTAAAAGTTAAGAATGCAGTTCTGGAATTTCACATTAACATAGAACTAGCATTTAAAAGTAGCTTTAAGCTATTGTATAGTAACATAGAGATGGGAGTTAACCATCTTTAGGTAAATGTATTTAAATTTCTAAATGTTAAAAGAAACTTTTAATCAAATGTCTTCTGTTCGAAACTGCTCTTTAATTTGAACTGATGTTTGATTCTCTTGTTTTTAACACTGAATGGTTACATAAAAATTCTTCTATTTCAGATACTGTTCCTTGCCTGTCTTCTTCAATTGACTGTTTAAAATGTAATTAGTTTGATGCAGTACTTCGAAATGCAGAAGAAAACTGTGTATCATAAATGGTTCATACTGTTTTTTGAAGTATTTGAAGGGTATGGAATTTAGCAGCAGACCTGTTTATTTTTGTTTAACCCAAGCATGACTTAGCTGACAAGACTACTGCTGCCAGTGCTGTGGTCGTATCACGTGAGCTTTGCAGCTTCGGTCCGAAATGGTTCACACAGAACTCAGGGTTATTTGAAGAAACACTGAAAACATGGTACAACTTGTAACAGGAAGAGAGGT
Source organism: Oxylabes madagascariensis (assembly GCA_013400675.1). Lineage (NCBI taxonomy): Eukaryota > Metazoa > Chordata > Aves > Passeriformes > Timaliidae > Oxylabes > Oxylabes madagascariensis. Next base: position 44,986 of record VYZR01083792.1, read on the forward strand.
TATGAGTGGAAAAGTGCATCTCTCATTTGATGAGATACCCTGAGACAAAATAAACTTTCAGTTCCTTTCCAGCACTGAAAGTTGTAGGATGGCTGTTGGTAGCAGCCAGGCAGGAGTGGAAACCTCTGAGTTCACTTTTCTGATCTTGTGCAACAAATTGAACTCTGCAAATTCCCCTCCCTGTAGTACTTGACCTGCTCTTTGTGATCAGCATTAACTGTTGTCTGTCTTGGGTGACAGTATTCTTCTTCAGAGACACTTCCTCCGATTGCTCCCTCAGGAGTGGGGACAGGCTGCAGGAGTCTCTTGTAAGAGTTAAGTGAGGTTGACTTACAGAAGGTTTGCCTGCACAACAGCCCTTCACTGCACTCAGTGAGAGCTTTCCTCCACCTTCACTTGCTGACACCTCTTGACAGTAAATAACTTGTTCTACTCACTTCAGGTGCCTTGATTTTGTGCTTGAACTTGTCAAGTATGCTTTAAAAACACTTACCCCAGCATTCTCCCTTGAACTATCAAGTTGAAGTAGATGACATAAAGCAGGTTAATTGCTTTCCTTGGAGCCAGCTGGAGGATTTGTGGGCAGCTGGAGTACAGGTGCCTCGCAGGGAGCTGAGTCATGCTGGTCTTACACACCCTGTGTGTGTGCACACAGATCTGAAAAGACTCATTGTTGAAGCTCAATTTTGAGCTCTTACCACTGTGCTGTTCAATCTTGTTCTATTGCAGCTCTCACCCACTTTTGTTTCTGATCTGTCCTTTCTGGATTTTTAAGACCACAAGAAACAAACCGTCCCTCTTGCCTGTTTTTGTTGCATTGCAGTGGAGATGAACACTTGAAGTGCACAGCCCTGAAGCACTGGGAATACTCTGCCTCCCAAAGCACAAAGGTGAACAGTGCTTCCCCCCTCCATGCTTTTATGGCTGAAAATGGGAGGTGTTGGACTCAGTCTAGCTGCCTGTGTGCCTTGTGTGTTTTTTTACCCTTGCTGTTGAGATACAGTTATTTAGAGACTTGGCTTTCTTTGGGTAAGTCTTCCTTCAAATGAAGGGCTCTGGCCTTTGTCCAGGAGGTGCTGTGGCAGTGATGGGTTTGGGTCAGAGTTCTTTGGTTTGCAAACAGCTCCGTGTGAGCCATGAGATCCGTTTTGACTGAAGCTTTTCCTTGGGAGGAGACACAGCTCCCCTTTGACCCTGCACTGTGCTACTGGAGCAGCAGAGAGGCTTTGGCATGGCCACGGGGTCTGGGGAAGCTTTGCTAACAGCCTGGTGAGTCAGGGCCCCCCTCCTGCTGCTGCCAACTGCCCTGCCCTCACTGTGCCACGGCCTTGGCTAAGACAGGCTCCCTGTGATCATACAGAGCCCGAACAGACTGAAAACTTCTCTTTAACTACGCAGTGAAGGCTGTAAATGTGCTAAAGAAAGGTGTTACAAAACTAAAAGGGAGGTGTTAGAGGTGGGTATCGTTTGTGAAAGAGGCCAAAGTGATGCAAACTGAACTGCTGTGTGGCAGTGACTGTTAGAAGCAGCTTTAATAATTTTTTTTTGATTCAGGACAACACAGATCTGACAGTGCTGGAGGTTTTTGGTAGCAGATTAAACCAAAGTGCCTGTTAGGGAGAAATGCTGCTTGAAGATGAGAATTATTTCAGGACTTTATGTCTAAAAATACATAACATTACACCACCCTTGCCATGTCACCACAGGCAACATGGGCTGAACAGAAAACTGGAAGAGATTGCACTCCCCAAGAAGTATATTACAGTAGTGTCTTGGAGAAAAAAATCCTCAGGAAGAAAAAAAATATATATATATTACATAAGTGAGAATACATTAAGTTTTGCATTTTGAAGGTAGGACAGAATAAAATAAAGCCAACTGTACACATCCATCCTGGCCCTAGCTCCTCAGGGTGGCCAACCGTGACTGCATTGCCTCGATGTCCTCCTCTTCATCCACAGCAGCAGCAGCAGCTGCTCCCATGGGCTCAGGCTCTGGCAGAGCATCTGTGACTTTACTGGGTGCTTTACCCAAGGCCCCTGCAACAACAAACAGCCTCATTAGCAAGTGTCAGGTCTTCATCTAATAATTAGTGGCTTTTGGGGACATCTAAAACAACCCAACCAGTCATTTCCCATGGAGGTCACACCCCTGAGCTGTGACAGGGCCAGCCCAGCAGCACTGACCTGCCAGCTCTGAGCCTCTGCACTCCTTCCCCCAAGCCCTGCTGCTTGCCTGGGAGCTCCCCCTGCCTGCTCAGGAGGAGAGGAGCTGCTGCAGCCAGCAAAGAGGATGGAAAAACCAAATTAGAGTGTGAGAAAGAACAGGGCAAAGTGCCAGGTGCTGGGCACGAGGTGCCAGCAGGGTTTGCAGTGTGGTACAGCTGAATGCAGCCCTGGAACTTGTTTTTGTCACATCACAAGCAATCCAGGAGCATTCTAAGCATTCTCCAAGTCAAATAACTGAACCAGTAAATCATTACTTCATGAGCTGGAAGGCAGAAATTGTGGTTCTGGTTTTAAGAGGGTTTCTGTGTTTGTTTTGGGATTTTTCCACTCAAACAAGACACAGCATGTTACTACCAGGACTCACAACACAGCCTATGACTCAAGGCAGTGCAGCAGAGTTTATTCCTTGGTTTCATTAATAACAATACCTAGTCACTCAGGTAAGTTTCACCGTGTTAAGTGGATTCACTGCACAGCCAAGCACAGATCTGTTAGAGCCTCAATTACATAACTGCACACACAGCAGCTGATGGATATTAGTTGTGCCCTGCTGAGCCCACTCAGTATTCCCTGTCAGAGCTCTCTGCCCATCACCAAGGGAAGAGATGCTGCTGGGAGAGTGCAGAATAAATGAAGATTTCAGTTGCTGCAGCTTACTGACCAGAGCAGGGACTCGGCTCTCAGCAGCACCCACAAACTCACCAGCGGTAATTTCAAAAAGGATTTTGTCGATTTCTGCCTCAGCTTCCTCTTCCATCTCCTCCTGATCCTCCAGGCCTTCAAAGGTGTCCTCCAGCATTTCCTCTATAATTCCAGCCTAGCAGAAATAAACAGCAGAGTAAGAAGACACATTTCTACGTGGGAGATGAGGTTATGCCTATCCAGACATGTATCCCCTGCTCCAGGGGGTGGTTCCAGACTGAGGCTGTTGCAGCAGGGGGGCCAACACACCTGCCCTCAGCATGAGCACACATCTCTACACCTGGTGCACAGCAAAAGCAGGAAGAAAACTGAGGATTAAAAGCACCTGCTATCACTTTGAAAACCCTCAAGTTATTTAAACTAAAAGAGGAGAGATTTTAATTAGATATTAAGGAGAAATTCTTCCCTGTGAGGGTGGGGAGGCCCTGGAACAGGTTCCCCAGAGAAGCTGTGGATGCCCCATCCCTGGAAGTGTTCCCAGCCAGGTTAGATGGGGCTCTGAGCAACCTGGTCTAGTGGCAGATGTCCCTGTCCATGGCAGGGGGGCTGGAATTATGTGATTTAAGATCCTTTAAGATCCTTTCCAACCCAAACCAGTCTATGATTCTGTGGTTATTTATTGTTGTTGCAAGTCTAAACCAAGAACCCAGCCTGCTCCAAGCATGTGAAATACAAGTGTAATTTTCAGTCATGCAGCATGAATTGTGTAGCACACTGTAAAATTGCTCTTTGACACAGCTTGGGTTTTTTCCCATCTGCATTTGAAAATATCCCTTTGCAGGCCCTGCAACCTAGATATGGCCAAACCATGCTGGTGCTCAACAGTAAAATTATTTAGAAATAAACTTATTTGAAGGAAACAGTCTAGAGTGATAAGAAGGGAAAAAACAAAATAACTTTGGTAGTTGAAAATGTAACATAGTCATAACAGAGACTTAGTGTACTTTCAAATCAAAGCACTCCCATCACATGGAGACATTGAGCTTTAAACCAGTGGCAGTGAGTTATACCTGAATTAGCCTGGAGTTTTGTGATTCTTTGAAAATTTTGTCATGAACTACATTTGATTAGTTAAGGAATGTTCGATTGTGTTATTTTGGCTGGTTTTGGTTTAGATCTGTGTTGGCTGAGTGTCAGTAGAAAACCCTGCAAAATTGCCTCACTGCACCTGCAGAAAGGAACTCCGTGGACCCATATCCCTTACAGAATCTACAGTTGAAGACCAAAATTCAATAAAGAATTGTTTAATGGTTATCATTTAACTAGAGATGAATTAGCTGCCACAGAACAAGAATGGTATCTTGAGAGAGTTAAGGAGTCAAAGGCCTATACATCCCAGAAAACTTGATTAATACATTGCAGGTGTAGTAAGGGAGCCACTTCATAGCCTTGGAACACCCAGAAAACTTAATCAATAGTAATTGTCTAAGGAGGACAGCAAATTTAATAAAGCACTGTTAGCTGGATAGAACTCAGGCTATCCATTAAACAAAGATGAGATGTTCTGGCAGTAATTAAAACAAAACACCTCTATCATGATGCAATAAATTGGATTTTTGGGAGTGTCTATTAAAAAAATCTTGGCTGTTGCAGTGTATATAAATGTCTGAAAATTGTTGCTTCTTTGAACATGTCTATGGCAAATAAATTCCCCATATCTTCCCAATTTTGACTCAAAATTGTTATTAGGAATGTTGGTCTAACAGCTTTTTGCTGTTAGATTTATAACTCTTTGTGTCTCCAGTATCAGACTGGCCAGAGTCAGAGAATGTCCTGAGCTCACACCAGCCCTGTGACAAAGGGGCCACCCAGGCCACTGCACAGCTCAGTAACAACCATATCACATTCACCCAAGTCTGATTTATGTGCCAGATCTTACCTTCATCATCTCTTTGGACAGGTCCCTCATCGTTGCTTGGATTTCTGGGATTTTTACTAGATTTTGCATAGCTTTCATGACTTCTGTGCTCTTCTGCAATGAACCTGCTACTCTGAGGACAGCTGTGAAGGAGAGGCACAGAACAGTTTGAACAACTCATGCACTGCTGAAAGCAGAGAAATTATATCCTCCCTACATGAGAATTTGTTTACATTTAGGCAATTAAATTTAAAAAATAAACAGGCATTGCACTTCTTCATTCTTGACTAAATACCTGGAAAAGCCCAACTTATACCCACGTTGGAAAAGTCACATTTATAGCAAAGCTACTGGTCCTGTACAATGAGGAACCCAGGTGGTCTGCAGAGAGATTTCAACCCTCCTGCACCCAGTTCATTCCAGACAGGGAGAGATTTGCTCCTGCCCAGCCCCTCAGCAGCCAGAGGTGTTGCTGAGGGTTTCAGCAGCAGAGCTGCAGTGACTGCTGAAACCAGGGATCTCCTGCCTGACATCAGGTACTGGAAACTAACCCTGCCAGAAGTTCTGCTGCAATAGTTTCATAGCAAAGAGTAAGCTACAACATTAATACTGAAGCAGATAAACCAAAAATAAGCTTGTTTAAACTGAATTTAACAATACTCTTTCCAGAGGCTATTCTAACTTATAAGCTCCCCTCACACGTACTGATATACCAAGATCAAAAAGCAGTAATTAAGGGTACTTTGAAGTTTTTTGAATTCTGCAATCTGAATTTGCAGCTTCCTGGACACTTACCTGTTTGTATATAAAATGGTCACTCCTTAACGAAGCAAAATGAAGGTACAGCACATATTATTTTTCATTTTAATAGTTTCTTTTAAGAGCCCTACACTTGTAACAAACTAACAGAAACCTTGCCTTGAGTGGTCATTTCACAAGTTACTACAGAATTCTAGATTCCTTCATATTTCCTATCTAAGTGTATCAGAACATTCCCAAGGAGATGAAGATGCTGGCAGAGGCAATGAGGAGGCTGTTTTGAGTTTTTCCTTTTAAAGGACACCTTAAGGTGCAAGGATGGTCCTACTTTCCTGAGTGAGTGAGATGCATGGGAAGCCACATTTGAACCATCATAAATTTACACTTAAGGTTCACAGTGTGACTTCCTGTTCTATCACTCATCCAACGTCAAAATCTACTTGGATGATGTGGGGGTGGGGGAAATGCTTTGACATTTCAGCAGCATCTTGACCTCTACCAAGTCTTCTCCTGTCTTTAAAGCTTTCTGCTCTGCTTGTTACAGGCTGGACTGTTTCCAGCTATGGAAAACACTGCAGGAAGTGTATTACAACAGATTTCTGATGTGGATAAGGAATGAGGGAAATATGTTGGTGCTGGAGGAACACAAAGGTCCAAGGAGGGTTTACAGAACATGGCTCTTAAGCCAAGGGGCAAAAGGATTCATCCACACTAAGAAATTAAACACTGTTTAAGCCCCATCTCCACATAGGCATTGGTAAATGCTCCCAGACTCTTGCTAAGGAAGCAACCATTACAAGATGAAGAGAATTCTGTGACAGGTCCTGTCAAAATCAGTGACACAGGCTCCACCAGGATACAGGGATATTAGGAATGCATTCAAACCGTTTAGAAATGCACACTAAGAATGTGCTCCAAACTGCTGTGAGTTCAGTTTCAGAGCATGTGATTGTCACATCACTGGAACCCTCAGGCTCTGAGGAGAGGTGTTAGATCATCTGCTGAGCAGCTTGGCACAGGAAACAGGGTGTAGGGAACAATGAGGGGCAGAAGCCCCAAGAAACTAAAACTGGAAGCTCCCTGACTGCTTCAGAGCCCAGGGTGGGACACCCATCCAGGCAGGGCACGGGAGAAACAGCCTCAGAACATCCTGCAGACTGAGGGGGGTTATTGCCTACAGGGATACAGGACTCCTTACAGGGATGTAGGGCAAAAGAGCACATTTAGATACAGGGAAAACTTACAGTGGATCTTTTAAGGGGATTACAGGAACATAACAATCTTAGGGGAACAACCAAAGGTAGTTTGGGGAAGGATTGAGGTGGATCAGGGAACACACAAACCTCAGGGGCCTGCAGGACCAGGTGCCAGCAGTTCAGGCAGAGCAGGAGATCTGGGGCCAGGTACCAGATATCTGATCAGCTTAGACAGAGCATCTGAGAGCAGCTCCTGGAACAACTGATCTATTGTGTACATGTGTTCTACCAGTGGGCCTCAGTCCTCATGAGCTGAAGAGGAAGAGCAGGATGGAGCTGTCCATGTGTGAAAGCTGTGTGTGTTTATGGGGTGAGGGCAAAGGCTCTGCTCTGAGAGGGTGTGTACATGTGCCTCTGGGATTAGGGGGCAGAACTTCAGCAGCCTCACAGCTCTGGTCCTGCCAAGGGCGGATCTTCCCAGGCTCCTGAAGCCCACTGGAATCAGCTGCTTTTCACATTCAAGCTCTGCCTGCATTTGATTTTGGTTCTGGACAAGGAAACCTCAGACCTCACTTACACTGTCAGAGCAGTCACTGTGCTCGGGGCCAGAATTTGTTCTTACCAAGCTGGTTCTTCATCCCCATGAGAACAGAGTTCATGTGAGCTTTGGATGCATAGAGTTTGCTTACGGCCCTCCGAGAGCGGATCAGCTCCTTCGCCAAGATCACACACACATCTCTCTGATTCTTTTTGGCAGCATCCTTTATTGACCTCTTCACCTTCTCCTCTTCCCTCTGGATATCTGGAGCACAAAAACCACAGCAAATAGTGACAAACTCCTAAGGATATAGAAGAGAAATCAGTCATTTGCTGGGGTGTGTTTCCAATGCAAAGAATTGTTCCTGCTTGATTTCAGGTTTCCTCTGTTACTCAAAGACCTTGTTCTAGGCAGATTTACATGTCATCTGATTAATTCAGCTAAATCTTAATAGGAAAATTCTCATTACTGAACATCCAGCTCTGTAATTTCCTTTGCAGTACTCTAAAGGACTGTCTGACAATATTAGTCCATGATGCTGAGCTGACTAAGAGCTTACAAAGCAAAAAAAGGTCCTGTAAGAACAAAGCACTCTGAGAGGATGACTTGACTTGCAACTTCAAAATAACTTCCTGCACCCAGTGTGCAGGCCTGATACATATATATACACAAAAATATACATTTAACTTAAAACATCCTGTTCAAACTCTCCTGGCATCCAGCTTTGTTCAACAGCCTTTTTTAAGAGTGTGCTTAAGTGGGAGCACTGAACTAAGCATGAGCACCGAAGAGCTGGTTGGATTTGAACTATAAAATACTAAAAAGGCCTCCCTAAATACCATTGGTTTCTCCAGCAGATCTGATGTGACTGTTCACAGTTCTGCCCTGCCAGGTAACTCTGGCTGTGAACAGCAGGAGCCAGGTACTCCAAAAAGCCCAGAGTAAAAAATGCAAGAGTAAGCAGGGTCAATATCAACCTCCTTTCTTTTCCAGACCCAGCAATAAATTAGCCACTGATGAAATGTGGATCTCAGAGTCCACAAGAAAAATTATCCTAAAGTAAATAAAGAATTCAGACAGTAAGGGATCCTCACCCTCCTGCTAAGAGTTGATTGAAATGACCACAAGAACAATTATTTCAAGGAAAGCCTCTGTTCACATTTAGCTTTGAGACTTCTTGATTTATGCCAGATGAAGTTACACATTGGAAGAATCAGCAGCTGCCCTTTTACAAAAACAAAGGCACCAACACATGCTTTCTGACCAACTTGGAGACTTCAACACAGCCTCTCAGTTGGGAGTTAATGAACCCTGTACTCAAGACCAGTAATTCTCTCAGTGTCATTCACTGAGGTGTTTACCTTAAAGGACTGGCAGAAAGCTGTAGGATCATAATCAGAAAAACATACCTTTGCTGCTTTCCCACTATTATTTTCAGAAATACCACAAACTTGAAGACATTTTTATGTCAGACAGGGGACTGAGCCGAGTCCCAGCATATCAGAGCAGGTAAGAAAGAGCTGAAGCGCTCCAGTAGGAAACAGAAAGCACCAGAAGAACTCCAGCAGTACTGAGGATGACAACATTCACTTTGTCAGACTGAAAACAACCACAAGTATTGTGTTACTACACCCAGGCTAGTGCAGGGCAGCCTGCAGCCGAGGGAATGCTTCACTGACATGAACTCCTGAGGATGAGATCAGTGGCACAAGAATGCAAGAACAGCCAACTCCATCTTGAAGGTCAGCGCCAGCTATACCCCTCAAGGTAGCCAAAGTCACTTACCAGTCCCTCTGCAGCACTGTCAAGCACAAGAGGCACAAAGCAGCCCAAAGCACCTACGAGAGGGACTCGCAAGCTCAGCAAAACACAAAGTTACTGTACTACTCCCACTCTGTCAACTCAAAAAATTCAATTCTGAAGTAACAAGGATACCTTTCATTTCTCCAAACCTTCCAAGCCCTGAAAAACAATCTACCCCAAAGAGAAATCACTACAGCAGCAAGAGTCCAACAACAGATGGTTTCAAAGAGTGTGTTGCTATTTTAGTAACTCTGCTGACTGGGAGAGCCAAGTGTTTGAGTGATCCAAGCCCACTCAGTTCATCTCAGGTGCATCTAGTGTTGCCTTGCTCAAACACACCTAGCACAGCCTTCCCCAAGGAAACTGTGATTCCAGCTTAGCATCCTTACTTACAGATTGCAGTGATTTCCTGCAGTGATTGCAGTTAGCAGAATCCAAACTACAGTGGGTAATTTTTGAGGAAACCTTCAGCGGCACTTGGCTGTCATCCTTCAGGAGCAGCCTGCTAGCCTGGGTAGTGTCCAGCAGAACCATGTACTTCCACAGCTGACACTTGGTAAAATGTGAAATCCTGGCACAAAGATATTCTGTACTTTATTTTAAGGGGAATTATCAGTATAGCAGATGGTTGGTGGTTAGTGCTGAACTGTATTCCTTTGAATATAGGACTCTGAAGCACAGACATGTTTAGAGCTGCTAAAATAATTAGATTTGCATCCGCATCCAAATATCACACTACCATGAAACCTAGTATCTGTGTAGGCCATTAAAAGTATTATTGTGTGTAAAAAGTTAAGAGAAACCTGAAATTTCAAGAAACAACAGTAGTGAACACGTGGGCAGTTTGCTTCCATGGAAGATGCAAACTCTAAAACATATTTTGCTAGTAAGACCAGAGTAGCAGCTCCTCTGTGCCTGATACAGCCACACAAAGTGCCCTGGAGAAAGTAAAAGAATTCACAACCTTGTACATCAGTTTTCTTGGGAAAGACATAAACTCTGTCCCTCATATTGGAGACAAGGACAAAGACAGACTTTGTGCTGCACAAGCAACCTTCTCCAACCAACTCATACAAGTGTACAAGAGGGAGAAGACACAAACCCTGCCAGGTCTCTCCAGAGGCACAGCGCTGGGGAAGAAGGGGAACCAAGGATGTCCTCCTGAAGGCCTCACTCCGAACAGGCATGTGCCCAGTAACCAGATGCTGGTACAAAATATCCTTTTCCAGAATATCTCATGGACAAATCCCAGGGACAGGGCAGAAGACACAGAAAGGGAAAACAAAACCTAGGCCCAAACCTATTTTCAGGCTCAGGGAAGGCAGGCAGAACAAATTCTGAACTAACAGCCGTGCAATATTAAGCAACTCTTCTGCTTTTCAAGACACATTCAGCAGTGTAATGCTCATTGTTTAATAGCAAAACACCCACCCACTGAGAAAATACCTTTTTTCCCCCCTTCCTTTCTTCTGTTTTTAATTTTTCCAAGCTGACAGCAAGCTACTTTTGCTTGGCATGTGCACTTTCACACCAGTACATGCCAGTGGAACTGTCTACATGTGGAATTATATACCACACTGATACTACTCATTAAATCAGTGTGGGTGAAATTCTGGATAAGAAGTCTAATGCATGTTATCCAAAGGGATTTAAGAGCATTATGCCTTACTGGGAGCATGAAATATTCATGTTCTTTTGAATATTTTACTTGGATAACTTCACATAACATCATTTTTGTAACACAGACTAAGTCTGGCCCCAGGATCACATTCATCTTCCTTTATTCCAAATGTGCTAGACTATTCCAGGTTATTAAATTTCACAGCCTGCCTCAATTAAAGCAAAAAAAAACCTTGAAGGCACACAGGGAGAGTAAAAAAACAAAAAATGAGACACAAGTACAAACCTCTGATCTGTCTATCAATCACTCGCATTTCTTTCCTTATCTTCAAGGACCATTCATTGACCTTAAAAAGAGAAAATGAGTTACTTGAAATTCCAACTTAAAACTATGCTTTTATACTTTCATGTAACTTAAACATTCAGTATCAAAAGCAGCACTTCAAAATGCATAAGCTTCAAGTTATGAGTGATGTTAAAATATTTCATTATTCAAATAATAAAACATTGCAGAGATACCACCAGTGACTGCACTGCTCTTACTGTTCAGAGAAGGAGTTAAGGAGGACCTTTATGGATCCCTTCCAACCAAAACTCTTCAATGATTCCATGATGTGGTTTGTGAGTCAGATGCTCGCTGCCTGGCTAACTTCCCACATCCCAGCTATGTCACTGTACAGAGGGAACTTGCCACAGGGGATTTCGGCAGAAGGAACAGACTTTGGAAGAGGATGACAGCCCTAGGAGTGCTACTGCCCATTTCAGTCAGGAGGATCCCCAGGAGGTCTCCAAGTCAATCCCTGCTCAAAGCAGGATCAAGTTCAGACTTCAGACAGGCTGTTCAGGGTCTCATCCATTGAGTTTTGATACTGTTTGAGGGCACAGACCTCACAGCCACCCTGACCAAATGCAATTTAAATTACTCCTGTGGACCGAAGCCTTTTCCTCATAGAATCCTGGAATGGTTTGGGTTGGAAGGGACCTTAAAGACCATCTATTTCCAACACCCTGCTGTTGGCAGGGCCACCTTCCACTAAACCAGACTGCTTAGAGCTCCAACCTGGCCTTTCATGTTCAATTCAAAGCTCTTCTCTGGCCAGCTGTGGCTGTAGCCCCCTTCCTGTCACCAGACACACCTCAAAAGTACCTGTCTCTGTCCCGACTAATGCCCACCAGGGGCAGTGAGGGGCTTTTTTTGCTCCTTCACCTTCTCTTCTCCAAGCCAAAAGGAGCCCAATTCCCTAAGCCACTCCTCTGGCATCACAGGCTCCAGCTCTCCTCCATCCTGATGGCCCTCAGCCACACTTCCTCAGTTTGTTGAGATCTTTCCAGAACTGTGTGCCCACACTGAGACACTCTGCAGATGTGGCTCTTTACTGCTGAGTAGCAGTGACTGAACACTCAACACTGTGACTGCAGCTTCCCAACACAGCCCTGCCAGCCTTCACTGCTGCAAAGGTGCACTGGGAACTCGTTTATTACCCATGGGAAACCAGATCCTTTCCTGCAGAGCTGGTGCCCAGCCAGCCCCAGGCTGCACATTCCTGTGCAGGGAATGGTTGGGGATGGTTGTCCCACCTGCACAACCTTGCATTGTTCAGCATCATGAGGTTCCTGCTGTTCCTACCACATGCTCAGGGCCCTCTGCCCTCCAGCTTCCCTTCCCCTGCCTTTGGTGAGGCTCACAGCCACTCCTTCAACAGCTCCCTCCTGGCACTTGCCAAGGTCTCTCTGTTCCAGATCCTCTGGCTCACCCATGGAGTGGGGAGCTCCACTTGCCCCCACCACTCTGCTAAGGAAGCAGCGTGAAGAGAACTTGTGCACTGAAATCTTGTAAAGCAAGTTCTCTTCAGTGCACAAGCCCAGCAGAGCAACACATTTAGACTTTCTCCAGTCTCAAAAGACTCTCCCTTGGTCATGGTGAACAGGACCATGTTTTGATGCAGACAACAGCCACTATTTAAAGTGCCCAAGCACAAAATCAGCTTAAAACGTCCCACATACTCCCCCAAAACCCTGCATAGGTGCAGAATTTTCTAACAGGTTTTAGAAAGCTCCCATATCTTCAGTTAAATCCTGGGTTTACAGGGAAAAAAAAAAACCCAAACCCTTGCAGGACCCTTGCAGCCTCCCCTCTTGTTCTTCAGAGCAGAGAAGACCATGTCCTGGAGAGTCACTCCTCACCCTGACAGAAAGCTAAGAAGGTCCCTTTTTTGGGTATGGACTACATGAGAGGGAAAAGAGCAGGGGGAAGGAACTGAAGGAGAACATGACAGAGCTCTGGCTGGCCAAGTGTCCTGTCTCAAATGTAACACCTACCAGAGATTTACTCTACAACTTGTATTCTGGAACAAACCACCACACAACAAACCTTCGTGTACAAGCACAGTCAGCAACTGTCAAATGAACCACAGCAGGATTTGCAGCTTCTGCCTCTGGGATGCACAGCCCAGCACAAAGACACCATTAAATCAAGACTGGTTGTGTGTTGTCATCAATCCCTGCTTGCTCTGACAGCAGAAAACTCTTTCACAGCTCATCCCTAGCATTGCCAGGAATCAGCTGCTTGACACAACAGTCCTAAAGGCAGGGCTGGGTGCTCAGCCTTCCCTGGGGTTCCCAGCTCATCTCCTGCTTTGTGTAAGAGGAGGAGCAAATCCTACTGAGTCTATTCCAGGCTGCTGCATGCTCCCAGCTACATGAGACAGCAATTTGTTGAGCTGTAAGGAAGCCACACTGCCCATCTCACATGGGACACAGGTAAGAACCATGGTACAAAGCTGGGAACAGGAGATGTGGTCCAGCTGAGCAAAGATAATTACCCTGAGCACAACTCCACGCTGATGAAGCAATTCTGCTTCCACTCCTGATCCAAACAAAAACATCACTCTCACAGCACGGCATCGTGCCCGAGTCAGCCAGCAAAGCACTCAAGCTGAGAAGAGCCAATTCAGACCACACTGGAGGAAAACCGACTTTGTAAGTTCAAACGATCCAGACACGGCATTAAAAGTACAATAAATCCCCAGCTTTAGACAGGCTGAAATGCATCACCAGCTCTTCACAAGGACTGAAGATACTTGCCTTGTATTGATCATAGATAAATTATCTCACATCAACAGAGTGGGCAGACAAAAAGACCGAGGGCAAATCATTGCCATCACAAAAATCTCAGCCCCTCCCCATTGTCATCCACCTCCTGCAGTGCTTGGATGGGTTCCTCTAGCCCTGCTCAGGGGCTGTATCCTGTGCACAGCTGCTGGCACACACAAGCTAAGCAGGGCTGTTTCCCCATCAGCTGGGATGCAGAAACAACTACTGCTTTTTCCTTCTAAAGCTGCAGTTGGGTACAGGAGGAAAGGAAGTTTTAACTGTTGATGGGGCTCTCAGTATCAGTGTTAGGCCTGTGAGGTCACCATGCCAGCCTGCACCCCAAGGGAGTGCTCATGACAGCAAAGGGACTCATGTCACCTCTCCCTACCCCTGTTCCATACTGCCTTTGCAGGGTTTCCTGCAGAGAATCACAGAATCATTGGCTTAGGAAGAGATCTCTGGAGATCATCCAGCCCAAACCCCCAGGCAAGGCAGGGTCACTCAGAGCAGGTGACACAGAACGTGTCCAGGTGTGTTTGGAATGTCTCCAGAGAGGGAGACTCCACCACCTCCCTGGGCAGCTGGGCAGGGCTCTGCCACCCTCAGCACTAAGAAGTTTTTCCTGATGTAAATGTGGAAGTTACTGTGGTTCAGTTAATGGCCACTGCTCCTTGTCCTGTTGCTGTGCACCACCAAAAGAAGGGCTCAAGGCGGATGGCACCATCCTCCAAGAGCTCCAGGATGACCCCCAGACTCTGTACTACTGGCAAACACGGCAAGTTCATCAGTTAGGGAGTGCCCTCAGACAGGAGGCAAGAACCCCTCAGTGCAGCATAGCCACATGTGTGGGTTACAGAGCTGTCTGATGTGTTACCCAACCCCTGAGAGCAGAAATCCCTGACCCCAGCCCTCCCTGTGCTCTCCTGTACCACACTCAGAGCACAGGACACTGAGCCAGCCCACACCGTGCTCTGACACAGCCACAGGAGGAAGGGAAAGGACACTCCCAAAGGTGCATTCCTCATCTGATTTTCTCACTCACAAGCAACAACCACAACCTGCTCCCCTGGGACTCAGCTGCTACACAGCACCAGGGAACATCTGTGACACTGCAGCTTGTCCAAGCCTTCACCTTGTGCGCCTGTCGTCCTTCTCCCTGCTGCTTTTCCTGTACCTCTAATGTTTTTGATCCTCCTTTCACCAGACAGCAGATTTTTTTCACTAACACATTCATAGCTACTTATGGAAGGCAACAGTGAAATCCACCAGCGTCTTGATTATTTAATTTCACTGCGACATCAGAAAGCTGTTTGTAGAAACACACAGTTTGCCTACAGACTCATCTTCCCCCTACAAGTCCCAACATCTCTGCTGCTGTTTCCTAATTTTAAGGCTGTGTTGCCTAATTTTAAGGCAAGAGGAGTTAGAATCGTAGAATCATAGAATGTTAAGGGGTTGGACGGAGCCTTAAAGACCACAGAGTTCCAACTTCTCCTGTCATGGGCAGGGACACCTTCCACTAGACCAGGTTGCTCAAGGCCTTATCCAGCCTGGCTTTGAACACTTCCAGGGATGGGGCAGCCGCAGCTTCCACAGGCAACCTGTTCCAGTGTCTCACCACCCTCACAGGGAAGAATTTCTTCTTAATATCTGCCCAAAATTGTCAGCGTCTAGAGTTCCCACAAGTATCTAACCTAAATTTCCCCTCTATCAACTTGCACCGCCACTCCCGTTCCTCACCAAGAGCCCCTCTCCGGCTTCCCTCTAGGCCCCTTCAGACAACGGAAGGTTCTGTGAGGTCTCCGCCGGCCCGATCCCGGGCCGGGTGTAGCCTGCGCCAGGGCCAGGCCCCTCCGCAGTCCCTGCCCGACGCCATAGCAACGCCACACGGCGCTGCCGCCGCTCCCCCCTCCAGCTCCGGGCCCCCGCCGCCCCCCGGCCCCTCACCAGCTCCTTGGGCGGCTTCTCGGGGGTCTTCCCGAACAGCCCCATGGCGGCCGCACCGCCCGGCGCTTCCGGGTTCCCCACAGCGGGCCGGGCGAGACCGCACTGCGCCTGCGCGGCCGGCAGCNGCCTGGGGGCGGTGCCCGAGCGGCCTCGCCCCGCCCCTCGCGGCGTTCCGCCGGTCACGTGGCGCTGCGCACGGCCCCGCGCACGGCCCCGCCCCGCGCCGAGGGGCTCTGAGGGGTGGGCGCTGATGGCAGTGGGAGTGCTGAGCCCCGCACACTGAGCGTGTTTATAACCCGTTCACAGGGTCAATCAGGTTGAGAAAAACTTGAGATTATCCAGTCCAGCCATGACCGAACACCACTATGGCACTGGGTGCCACGTCCAGTCTTTCCTTAAACACCTCCAGGGACAGTGACTCTACCGTCGCCTCGGGCAGCCCATTCCAATGTCCACCCTGTGAAGAAACTTCTAATGCGCAACCCAAACTCCACTGGTCCAGCTCAAGACTGCGCCCTCTCGTGCTGTCGCTGTTTCCTGGGATCAGAGCCCGATCCACACCCGGCTTCCCCCTCCTGTCAGGGAGT
>VYZR01083799.1:0-22024 GCA_013400675.1 Oxylabes madagascariensis
ACAGCTTCTCTGGGGAATCTGTGTTAGGGCCTCACTACTGTCACAGACAAGAATTTCTGCCCAATATCCCATCTAATTCTGCCTTCCTTATGCTTCCTCATTTGATATTTTGGAATGGAAGCTGACAGTCTGAGTTTGCATTCCTGCTGCTGGTTTTGAGGTGTTTGCACATGTGGGGAACCTTTATCACAGCTGTAACTTTCTCCTTACAGGCTCCACAGAGCTCAGTGTGCAATTAAACAGACTCAGGTAACTGTTCAGAAAATAGGAAGGGAGATTGAAGAAAAGCTGAGATGTACATCTACAAGGAATGAACTGGTATGTTTGATTTATTAAAACCTTATTTTATGAGCTTGATGAAGCATCTGACTGATGTCTTGACTGTAAGCTTTTTTTTTTTGTTAGCACTTGAACTTGAAATCTTTCTTTACACCAACACTTGTCATTTTAAATGGGAACTCACCTGCGACCTGTGTAATATCATCAATTTGAGTTGTGTGAGTTACTTAGATGGATTGATAAATTGGTTATCCTTTATTTTGTACAATCATGCTATCAAAACATAAACATTGCACAGTGCACGAAAGAGGTCTTTCAGGAAAAACAAACTTCTAACGATTTATATGAAACTTGACAGGAGCCTGTGGTGGATTTAGAGTGAGGTGAGCCTACTGGCTGTATCTTCTTGCACCCCGACTCTCTTTGGATGAACAGAATTCATGCAAATGCTGTCACTAAAGTGACATACTCATTTTAAACAGAAATTGTACTAGATTTTACAATGGCTTTTGACAGTTGGTTTTGCCTGCTCTCCTCCCCTCCCCAGGGAAGTCTGTTGACATTAGTTTCTGCTTTCTGCCCAGGAAAGCTGATCTTGGTTCTAAGATGAGCTGAACCAAGGAGTGGTTTGTGGTGACCTCATTATGTGTTGGTACTCACTGGTATGTGCCTAGTGCCTTGTAAAGGGCACATTTGCAGTGTGAAGTTAATTTATTGCTGTAAAGCAGATTCTGAGTTGAGAATACTCTGCTAAATCCCAAAAGTGTCGAACTGGTTCACGGACTTGACAAAATGGGAAAAATGGGAGCTTGTTTACCTGCTGTAATTACAGGGTTTACATTGTAGAGGAAGAGGTGAGGAAGTCACCTTCCATAAGGGGCAATATAAAATCTCATGTGAGTCATTCCAACCCAGAGCTTTTTTGCCTTCTTTTAGTATCTTGACTGTTTAACCATAACCTTTTCAGTTATGGATATGCTCGTCCCTCCTTGCAAAGGCTTTTCATTTTTAAATATCTGAGTGCAAAACTATATCATAGAATCCTAGTATGGTTTTGGTTGGATGGGACCTTAAAGCTCATCCAGTTCTAACCCCCTGCCATAGGCAGGAATACCTTCCGTTAGACTAGGCTGCTCCAAGCCCTGTCCAGCCTGGCCTTGAACACTTCCAGGCATGGGGCAGCCCCAGTTTCTATGGGTAACCTGTGCCAGAGCCTCCTCACCCTCACAGCCAAGAATTTTGTTCCCAATATCCCATCTAATCCTGCTCTCTGGTAGAGGGAAGCTATTTCCCCATGTCTTGTCATTTCAGGCCCTTGTCCAAACTCACTCTCCAACTCTCTTGGACAACTGAGGCTCTAAGGTCGCCCTGGAGCCTTTTCTGTTCTCCACGCTGAACACTCTCTCAGATTTTTTTTTTTGTATCCTCTTACTCTCATTGTCCTGAAGCTGGGAATCGAATATAATAGTGCAGCTTGAACATCTCCAGCCTTTTTCCAGCTCCTGCCTCCACTTTGTATAGACTTCTTACTTCTCACCTTCCCTCTTATGGTGAGCCCTTNTAAAGCTCATCCAGTTCTAACCCCCTGCCATAGGCAGGAATACCTTCCGTTAGACTAGGCTGCTCCAAGCCCTGTCCAGCCTGGCCTTGAACACTTCCAGGCATGGGGCAGCCCCAGTTTCTATGGGTAACCTGTGCCAGGGCCTCCTCACCCTCACAGCCAAGAATTTTGTTCCCAATATCCCATCTAATCCTGCTCTCTGGTAGAGGGAAGCTATTTCCCCATGTCTTGTCATTTCAGGCCCTTGTCCAAACTCACTCTCCAACTCTCTTGGACAACTGAGGCTCTAAGGTCGCCCTGGAGCCTTTTCTGTTCTCCACGCTGAACACTCTCTCAGATTTTTTTTTTTGTATCCTCTTACTCTCATTGTCCTGAAGCTGGGAATCGAATATAATAGTGCAGCTTGAACATCTCCAGCCTTTTTCCAGCTCCTGCCTCCACTTTGTATAGACTTCTTACTTCTCACCTTCCCTCTTATGGTGAGCCCTTTGCCAGAGAATGAATGCTCATTGTGCTGCTAGTGCTGTGCTGTCAGTTTTTATGTCCTGGTGAAGCACCATTCTTAATTTTTGGTCTGGGCTCAAGAGTGGAGATGCATCCCACAGGAGGAGCAAGCACTATGGCACACACCTGCATTGCTTTCCTTCAAAAGCAGCAAAATTATTGGAGTTTTTGGGAATCTGTTTCCTGTGATAATGTATGAACTCAGTTTTTAGGCAGGTGCTAGTCTTGTCCTGTATTTTCCTTCCCTCCTATCACCTTTTCATGAAACTGCTTCTGTGCAGAAACCTTTTTTTTTAAGCTATATTTCTTCCCATAGAAAAAGGAGAGTGAATGTTTACAGTTGAAGATCCTGGTGCTACGTAATGAACTGGAGCGACAGAAGAAGGCCCTTGGTCAAGAAGTAGCCTTGTTGCATAAGCAAAAAAGTGCTTTGCTTGACAGAGGTAAGTGTAGAAACCTCAGCATAGTTTATGACCAGAATGAAAGTGCTGGTTTCTTTTCTATTTTCATTGTCTGGCTGTAATGTGCTTGTGTTTTTTCTTTATCTGAAATTTGCAGCCAGGTGTAATTTCTTCACCATGTTATACTGAGTTTTAGACAGCAGTTTCTGGTGTCTTGTCTCTAAATAACTTCTTACTATGACACCTCTCCAAAGCAATCTTAAATCTGTACTTCATTGACATTTTATGAGAACATCAGAAGAACTGCAATATAGTACAGTAAACATTGCCATGATAAAGGGACTTCATAATGTCATGAGGGAAGTTGCTGTACGTATGATTTGGATTCAGTTTTAAGTATTAGAGGACAAAAATCCCTTTTTAAAATTTTGATATGTTAGTGACAGATCAAATGTTCAGTCATCTTGATATCATCTTTACTGGGCACGTCTCCTATAGTGAAATGCTGTATCACTGCCTCTTTGGACCTCACCAAGACCAAACTATACACGTTTGATCTTGTTACATAATTTTTTGTTTTCAATACTTAGTTGAGTCTAAAGTAATTTGTCACTACTAAAAAAGTTGGTTTTTACCATGTACTGTATTCTGGCTATGCAAGTATTGAGACCCCGTAACTGGATTACTGTACTGTGTGGTTGTGAAAGGAATAGGTATTAAAGGAGGATGAAATCTGATGGGTTGTATTTGGCTGGTGAATGGTGTGTAGTGCATGAAGACAGGTGTTCCTCCTCTGCTGACATTCTCTAGTTTGGGAGCATAATATGGAAAATGGGAGGGTAAGAATAAGTGGAGGATTATTGCCAACATTTTCTTGGTATCTACTTTTAAAACTTCGGATAACTAAGATATACTTTATACTATTTTTTTTCCTGATTCCTCATGTGCCTTAGAAAATGCATTTGGGACTGAATACCAGAAACTTGAAGAGCATAATGAATCTCTGTATGAATTAAGAAAGGAATGCACTGCTAAGAGGTAAAAGCACCTGTGTTTGTTCTGTAACTGGAAAAAAAAAAGATAAGCTTGAGAGCATGCCATTGAAAATGGGACTTCTGGTACCAAATGCTTCCTCATATTGCCCTAAAACTTCTGTTAAGACATTCCTGCTACAATTTGTAGATATCTGAAGTGATAATTACTAGTGGCAAGTCTAGAAGAGAAGAGAACAGATGGTTGGTTGTATGTGTAGACTCTGATAGGACTTTCAGGTGTGTCTTAGTGTTACACAGCTTTGTAATACCTGATTCTTGCAGGCAAAATATGTCTATAATGTATGGTATGCCTGAAAACAAAAATTAGCTTTGTGTGCTACATTTTTTGGGGGTGGATTTACCTAACTTTTTGGAGGATAAGAGGTGATAATTGGAAAGCTGCAGAAGAGGTCTGACAGCTTGATATCTTTATTTGGAGCTTTTGAAGAAAATAATGTTTTTGGAATCTCTTTCCCCAAAGAGAACAGTTTTTGAAGACAAATGCCCAGCAGACTATTCGATGCAAGCAGTTGCTGTCGGAGCTATCCTACATCTACCCTATTGATTTGGTATGTTTTCAACATCCCGACAATCTGCTCGATGTGAAATGGACTTCCTGTTCATTACACTGCAAACAAATACTATGTTTTATTTGTGACAGAATCTGCTCTTTGATTATTCTGTTTGTTTCAGTTTTTCCTTACATTTGTTCTTTAGATTACAAACTTTACCAGGAGGGAACTTACGCCAGCCCCTCTTACACAGTGTCCTCTATGAAAATAGAATAGCTTTAATTTAATGGCTGTTTTCCATTTTGTGTACAATTACATAAAGTAACCCTGACAGTAGGTTAGCTGAGTGCCCATAAACATATGTTAAACTGTTGAGCTTCAAAATGTTTTATGTAATGAATTAATATAAAGTTCTTCACTCTTTAAAAAAGTTGCATTTATCTTCTAAACTGTGTGAGGTGTGGATTAAAATACTGTGTCAGTCACTCTAAGTTTAGTTGAATATTTAGTTTTTTTATTTTTATTTTATTGTTTGTTAGCTTTGTTGTCATGTTTTATGCTTGTTTTGGTGTTCTGGATGCTATTGTTCCATGCTCACTTCCCACCGTTGATTTTAAATTTACAGAATAACCAAAAGGATTACTTGGTTTGTGGAGTCAAGCTTCCTAATTCTGAAGACTTTCAAGGTAGCTGTCTATTCCTAAAGTAGTTGTTACAGTTAACACTGCTTCTAAACTTTGTAAAATTAAGAAAACTAGCAATAGCTTGGGGTCCAAATTTTTGACCAGAAATATTTAGACTAGAAGAAAACTTTCAAATTATTTGTTGCTACTTCCTAGCTAAAGCAAAGGAGGTTTCTTTTGACTCTTAATAAAGCACCTCTGTGCTCTAAGACTGGATATTGAAACACTGGAATAGGTTACCTAGAGAGGCAGCGAAGTCTCCATCCTTGGGGATGCTCAGAACCCAGCTGGACACAGTCCTGGGAACGACCTGCTCTGAGCTGGGGGTGAGGACTATGCCATTCCCAGAGGTGCCTTCCAAACTCAGTGATTCTGGAAAATACTTGTGTCTGATGTAAAATTCCATTTGGGCTACTTTTAGTTCATAAATCTTGGTGGGGCAACAGGCATAAATCCCCATTTGGTTTGCTATAGTTGCCAGTGAACTTGCCAAATAAATACCTTGCAAAAAAAAAAAAGACTTTGAACCTCTCTAACAGCATTGGAGTACATTACAAGTGACGTGCTTTAACTGTCAACCCTCATCCTATTGCAGAAGCAAATATATTATATGCCTGCCTCTATAACAGTTGTACAGGTAACTGCATGCATTCATCTACGAATGTTTGACGTGAACTGGAAATTCATTAAAATCCCCTTGAAGATTTCTTGCTCCCAGTTCACTCTAGTTTCTTGAGCAAAACCCTCCAGCAATTTGTGTAACTCTTTACAGCCACCTCATAGTAATTAACTTGTACTAATAATATATATATTGGATGCTAGAATATTGGAGGAATAATCTTTAAAACAAATTAATTTGTCAGTAGGACAAAAATCAGTCTATTGCTTTGTTTCCCTGATTGCACTTAATATGGTGTAATGAACTCAGTTTGCTAACTCTTGAGGAATCAGTGGTGTGGGTGTGCCATCTTCTGGCCCGTTTTTCGTTTCCTGGTATTAATTCATTGCAAAAGAATTACTAATTCTTTATCCAAGTCTCTAGAAGTATTGTATTGTGAAGAAGAAGTACTAAGCATTCAATTTAGTGAAATAGGCAGTTAAATTTAAAACCCAGCTGTCTGGCATGGATATTATCTCAGACTCAGCAGATACTATCCCTTAAAAAAATAGGCATCTGAAGGATCAAAAAAAATCCCTAAAAAGCCAGTTTTGCTGCAAATTTTGAACCTTTTTTACAAAATCCATTTTGACAGAGGTGTAAATTCAATACATATATTATGACAGGCTCTGATAGAGTTCAGTGTGGTTGTTGAATATTGTTATAAACTTTCTTGAAGGTCCTCTGTTTAGCTGGTTTCATGGATGCATCAGAAGGGATGACTGTTGTGCTGTCTGTATCCCTTAAAAAGAATTAAAAATACAG
Source organism: Oxylabes madagascariensis (assembly GCA_013400675.1). Lineage (NCBI taxonomy): Eukaryota > Metazoa > Chordata > Aves > Passeriformes > Timaliidae > Oxylabes > Oxylabes madagascariensis. The sequence goes on from VYZR01083799.1 coordinate 6,398, forward strand.
AACAGGGAAAGGAAAAACCTTTATATGGCTGGAAGATGTAGTTTCAATTGCAAGATCTGTATGTATTCCTGGCAGGTGAGGCTTTAAGGTTGAAACCTTAACTGTCAAATTGAAAATGATACTTTAAAACAATGGGTTAATCTAAGTTTTTCCAGCTATTGGCAGAGAACAGAGTTCATAGCTAGGGGTCAGTGTCTCTCCAACTGATCTCATTCATGAATATAGTTGAGGAGGAATGCGGCTTTCCCCTGATCCCTCTCACACGTGTCAACTCCATCTAGAGAAACACAGAAAGCTTGAGTTTTGTCTTGGGAATTTTGTTTCATTTTTCCCATCTCTTTTTTACCCTCCCCCATCCTGGCAGTGTAGCTTTGAAAGTAAAATTTGCAGGAGAACAAGCCATCATTAGTTTTCTGTGTCTCGTCACAAGAAGCAAACACAACACAGTGAAGTGCAAACACTTGTAAAGCGTGGAGAATGATTTCAGGCCTCCTTCCGTCCTTGAGTTCTGAATTCTGAGAGCTACATTAATTGTTGTTCTCTGAGCAATAAAGATGAATACTAGGATTCAGTGGATACAATTAATAGTAGAATTTTTTGTCATTGACAGCAAAAGATGATGGAAGCATCGCTGTTGCCCTGGGCTATACCGCTCACCTAGTTTCCATGATATCCTTCTTCTTACAAGTGCCACTCAGGTATCCTGTAATTCACAAGGGCTCCCGGTCTACAATCAAAGATAATATAAATGACAAGCTGACGGAGAAAGAGCGAGAGTGAGTATATTGTAAATACACTGATCTACTTTCTTCAAAACAACAAATCAACACCAAAAAAACCCCATCTTAAACAGTTTTGGGTAGTCTGAGGTGGTACAGAATTTGAAGTTACTTGTTACTGCTTTCAGTAGCCATGGAATAGTCGTTGAGTTTCTCTTGTTGGAATTTTGGGATACAATAGAGTAACTCAGCTTTGTTATTCTGGGTCTGTTGGCACATATATGGCTTTGATTTGGCATCCAGTAATGCTAGAAAAACTTAAAATAGTGTTTCTTAGTGTTTCATGAGTTTTGGTTTCTATTTGGAAAACCTGCCTTTTATGTTTTGCTATCTGCAGTTTATTCCCATAGCCAGGAGCAAGTGTAGTTTCACTGAGGAGCTGCTGCAGTGCCAGAATAGTGGCTGATAAATGGGAGAAAACAAATAGCTTTCTTTTAACCAAGAGTTTTCTAATCAATTGAAAAAGCACAGTAACATGCCACCTACTATAAATCAACTGAATATTCAGTGTAGAGCTTTTAATTTGTTCTGTAATCATTGTCTTTGAACATGTAGCTACACTCTTAGTGTTTTCCTTCTAGGAAACCATCTTGCTGTCTTTAAATTCACTCTCTGAATGTTGTCTTCTGCGTTTTGGAACTTTTTCTCCCACTGTCTTTGCACCTGTGTGCTCTCATACGAAATTAGTGGCAATTACTGATTAAGGTTCCTTTTGTAGCCTGAAGCCACTGAACTGCCAGGAATGCAGCCCTGACCATTGGTGGGAGGCCAACTGCTCCATTCAGATTCTGGGCACTGCCAAGTTTGCCCAGAGAGTATATGGACTACCCATCTCTGGAAGTGTTTCAAGGCCAGGTTGGAAGGGGCTTGGAGCAATCTGGTTTAGCTGAAAGTGTCCCTGCCCTGGCAGGGAGTTGGAATGAGATGAGCTTGAAGTCCCTTACAACTAAGGGATTCTGCGACCCTGTGTATATGTATGGATGGCTGCAGTCAGGCTTGCAGCATCAATAACTTCATTTTTCCACAAAAGTTTGAAAAAGGAGCAAAGGAAATGACTCGGGGGGAAATGAACTTGTGGAAAGTAGCTGACTGTATTGACAGCTGTGAAAAGCCAAATTCTTCTCTTTGGAAATATGCAGTCAATGTACTACAACATTTTAACACTAATTTCTCATAATCCAAATAAAGATAGAAGGGTTTTACTGTGCCTAGTTGACAGGATTGGGATGTTTGAAAGTGTGTGATTTCTCTTTGAAGGTTAGTGACTTTTGGCAGGACAGGCAAGGTAATTTGCCTTAAGATTTAAACTTGGTGAGGTCTTCCTGTTTTGACACCATAAAACACAACTATGTAATTATGTCTTGCAAAGTAATTTTTGATAATATTTTAATAACTTGTCTGAACACACTTCCTGGATACTTCCATAGAACATTGGCCTGTTATGCTTCAGTGTAGTTCTTGAAGCAGATGATCATACTCCTTCCTGTACATCTCTTTGAGAAGAGTTGCAAACTAGAACATTTGTATCTTGAAAACAAATTTCTGAGTAGTAGAACTCCCTGTGTGTGGGTGTGTAAAGATTAATTCAATTTCCTGTTCTCTCATACAAATTGGAAAGTTTAGTCCTTCATGCCACAGCCTTCCTAATTCTTGTGACTTAATACTTGATTTCACAACAGATTTCTGAAAAGGAGAGAGTTTAGCTAAGTAAATGAATCCCCGTTGAGCTATTTACCTCTGTTGTGCAAGATTTTTTCAGAATTAGCTCCTGCTGGAGATCTTCTCTTCCCAGCTATTGGAGGAACAATCCTACCAACTCCAAGGTCTTAATGTCAGATGCCTAAAATTGCAGTTCTCTTTCTAAACTAATAGATCATCTTTCTCCCTTCCTCCTAATTGTGTTGAGCATAGCAGTTAACATGCATTATTAAATTTCTTTATTTCAGTTACCTGTCCTTTAGCAGCTTTTCAAACTCCAACATAAATTGTTGCGTAATTGCAGTGATGTAATCCCTATATTTGATCTTTACTATAACACATAACGTCCTCATTATTGACGGGCCTATACCTACATACTTGGCTTTTGGTTTTTTTTCATTGCAGGGTGCTGCAGGTTAGGATTTTTCCTTTTTTTTTTTTTTCTTTCCCAGGAAATTTTTCTCCCATTTGTTGTCTAAGAGATGGGATGGGAATGACAGATACTTAAGAGAGACAGAAGATGTGGCCAGGATGGGGGAGGGGGAGCAGTTTGCTTCTGTCTCTTAGCTGGGAGATTTTCTCTTGGGAAACGCAGAGATACCACAAGAATTGGCTGGGATTCAGGGGCTGGGCTCAGCTCTTTCACTCTCTCTCAAGATCAGAGTGGAGATAGTTGTGGTTTTGTTGCCGGACTGCTGCTGCTGGGGGATTCACTGCTGCTGTGGAGTTTATTCTGTCCTTCACTGCTTCTCCTTTCTGTGGGTGAGCCTCTGCTCGCAAGAGCAGCTGTTGAATTGGGACCTTTTCAACATCACTGGGAAGGGGACCCTGACCGTTCTCCGAAGGGAGTGTCTCCCAGCTGCTTGTGAAAGCCTGGCTGCTGCTGCCCTGCCATTACTTTCTGCTGGTGCTTTGGGCTTTTTCACTACATTTCAACTCCACAAGTGGTGTCCAAACCCCACGGCTCCTGTCGCTGCTTTGGAGTTTTTGCTACACTTGTTTTACCACGCTGGGTGCGCTCGCCTCTGCTGTTCCAGGCTGCTGCTCTGAGGTTTCCTGCTACAGTCCATCCGGAGTAGCCCTCAGGCCAGCTACCCTCCGTAAGTTCGCAAAGGGAGCCCCTTCTCTCTCTCTCCCACCGGCTGAAGCGCCATTAACCGTGTGGAGACAAGCTGCTGAGCTCGCATGACAGCGCCCCCTGCAGCCGCGGGGGAGTCATCGCACCTGCCCTGCCCAACTGAGAGCCAACAGCGCCCCTGCCGGCTGTGCCCGGAACTGCACCTAAGGGGAAAGTGCTCAATGGCCAAGAGAAGGCTGTGGTTGTGTTTCTCTTTTTTGTTTGTTGTTGCTGCCATTGTTATTGTTTGTCTTGTTATACGTATATATACTAGTAAATCCCTGTTATTCCTTTTCCCCTATCTTTGTCTGAAAGCCTCATAATTTCAAAGTTACAGTAATTTGGAGGGAAGAGGTTCATGTTTTCCATCCCAGGAAGGCTCCTCCCTTCCGTGGCAGACACTTGTCCTTTAAACCAAGACATAGGGATTCTCTGAGATCCTTAATAGGAGTTTGTAGAAATTATTCATTGGGGGAAATGGCTGAGGCTTTCGCTTAAGAGCAAATTCATAAGTACAAGTGTTTATTTTTAAAGATATACTATATAAAGATGTTACTACACTTTCAAGTTTCTTTACCAACTTGTCTAAGCCCTCCTGCTCAGCTGGTTAAATATTTTGAGAGCTTTCAGAATGTAACTTCTGGGAAATGCTTCATCTGCTTCAGATTGGTTTACTTGCATGATCCAGGTCACTTCTATGAAGACCTTGAGAATTTACAATTTTTTCTTCTACAATAACTTCTGCGTTATGACTTTGAAGTAGGAGACTGTGGTGAGAACTTAGCACTTGCCTGGTCACAGTACTGAATGTAGAATGAAGTACAGAGTGACTACCAGTAGCATACAGTATATGGTCAGCCTTGTAATTGTAGGGGTATTAATGTTTGTAATCTGCTCAATAACTGTTCCTCTCTTGCATTCCAAAACCTAATTTTGGTACTACCAAAATGCTCTAAGTTTTCTCCTATGATGTCTACTTTTATGACTTTTTGAATTACCATGCTAAGGCAAGAATCTGATTTTTACAAAATTTCTCATTAACTCACTTCTTCAGTGGTCCCTTTCAACATTTCCAGAGTGCATGCATATGTAGGAAGAAAGAATTCTCAGAAGTTCTGGAGTCTGAAAGATTTCAAAGCAATGAGTGCACTTTGAGTCAGTTTGCAGAGTACTCTGTGTTTGGCAGGAGTGTTGACCTGCTGGAGGGGGCAGGAAAACTCTGCAGAAGGATATGGACAGTCTTCATTGATGCGACAAGGCCAGTTAGTTTTATGAGGTTCAACAAGGCCAAGGGTTGTATCCTACCCTTGGGTCACCACAACCCCATGGAATGCTGCAGGCTTGGGGAAAAGTGGCTGGAAAGCTGGGAAGGGCCCTGGGGCTGCTGATTGTCAGTGTCTGAACATGATCCCAGGTGTGCCCAGATGATCAAGAGGCACCTGGCCTGTACCAGTAACGGTGTGGCACCAGGCCCAGGGCAGTGACTGTCCCCCTGTGCTGGGCACTGGTCAGGCACCTCCAATCCTGGGCCTCTCAGCAAGACAGACCTTGAGGAGCTGGAGTGTGCCCAGAGAAGGTGATGGAGTTGAGGAAGGGTCTGGAGCACCAGGAGAGACTGAAGGAGTTGGCGGAGCTCAGGCTGGAGACAAGGAGGCTTGGGGATCTTTTCACTTTCCCCCGGAGGGTGGAGCCAGGTGGGGGGTTTCTGTTCCCAGGTAACAAGTGACAGGATCAGAGGAAACAGCCTCAAATTGTGCCAGGGAAGTTTTAGGTTGGATATTAGGAAACATTTCTTCCCTGAAATGTTGTCCAGCCCTGGTCCAGTGGTGGAGTCAACATTCCTGGAGGGATTTAAAAGCCATGGGGATGTGGCACTTGAAACATGGGTTAGTGATGGCCCTGGCAGTGCTGGGTGAGTGGCTGGGTTTGGGATGTTCTTAAAGATCTAAGAACCTTAATGATTCTGTGATTCTGTGGATATGTAACTCCCATGTTAAAGCTACTTAGACAGCAACATGTTCTCTCCAGTGATGAACAAGCTTGCTTGCAGAATAAATCACCAAAATTCTTTGCCAGTGTTCTGATGGAACTGAAACCTAACACTTCATCACATGCTCAACAACAGAGTGAGAATGCTGAGATAAAACTATTTCTGATATGTTGTGATACTGTCTCTCTCAAGCCCTGTATCTAATGTTAGTCTGCTCCCAGATTTTTAATAAAGAATGACTACCAGCTTAGGGCAAAATAAGGATTATTTTGGCTGGAGTGAGACATACATTTTGACATTCCCTGTGCTGGTGTTGCTGCACATGTCATAGTATTTTTGAGTATAAACAGCTTGGAAACATATATATATTCCTCTAAGAAGAAAAATAGGTTTTTAAAAGTTTAATCACCTTTCTGGTATGCTTTGTATATCTGGACAAGTGAAGTGCACATTCAGACAAATTATTTATGTTGAGTTTTTGCACTATCATTTCTGCTATGTCTCTTAAAGATTTTCAAGAACTCTTACTTCCCTGCTAGGTAACTTTGAACTGGAAACCATTTCAAGAAATAGTTTTACTAACATTATTTCTCTGTAATAATAGTACAGAGAAGTCAAATAGTACACACAATCTGATGGATGCTACACCTGCTTCCCACCAAAATGTGTTAAGGAAGGATTTGTAGGAGCAGTAGTAAAGAAAGTGGCCGCCTCAGTGTCATACTTCAGGTTGGGGAAAAAATGAAGGTGTGGAAAATGGCATCAATGCCAAAAGAGTTTTATATTTAAAAGGTAGCAAGAACATTGTCGTTTGCAAGCATTGCTACTGGAGCACTTAAAGGCATTGCAGAGTTGTCTCATCTCCAGGAAGGGCTTTTTTTTTTTTCTTCTGTCATATGTTAAATATTGAACTTGTTGGTATTCCATGTTAAAAAGGCCACAAATACATTAAAAATTTGAAGATAAACAAACAGGACCCAGACAGTAATGGAAGAAACCTGATATAGTCTGGTGCATTTTTTTTTCAGGAATATTTGGCATAAGTTTATCTGAGATAACAGTAAACAACTGTAAAGGTTCCCTTGGCATTTTGTAATTTATAGAAAGACTAATTTTTTTTTTCTTTCACTCTGCCTGACAAACACAGACAGCAAAGGCCAAAGGATTCAAACAGCTACCATGCAAATCTTGGGCAAGTACATTAAGGTATCTGACATCTTTGCAGTCGTTTTATGACTGATGTACCTCAGGAACCAAAAGATGTATGAAATGGTGTAAGGGGGTGTGAAATTAAGGATGATACCTACCATGGATTACTTGTCCTGTCTAAATACCTTTTTTTGTCATTAAAATAGGAAACATCTGTCTATTATAATACTGGGTCCTCAGAGAAAACAGAATCAAAATACAGCTAAGTGATAATATAGCTAAAAAAGATAGATTTGTTTCTGAGGTAATTTCCTGGAAACTATTTCTCTGATGTGCAGTTACACCTCAAATTGGTCTTTTTCTGCAGCTCAGCTTTTGATCATTATTGAGAACCTCAAGCATGCCAAAAGATTACAGTGCTTAGTCAGTTTTTGTCTTGATGTTTGATTTCTCTAGGTGCTGATACTCTGAAGGCCAGTTTGATTTCATTGCTGTAGCCTTTGTGAGAAGGGCAAATGTATAACTAAAAAAACCAGGTCACCCTCCACCGGGATGGTTTGGACTTGTTGCAACTGAAGAGTGTATCAAGCATGAACCACAGGTGCCCTTCTTGGGTCCTCAGAGTGGTTCTGTATTCCTTAAGGATGCAAATCATTGAGTAAGTTTGTCTTAATAAAACTAAAGTTGATGTACAAGGTCTGCAGCACCTTTGCATGTGGGGAATGTTGATGTATCTCCACAGTTTGTTGACTGAATCTTGAACTCAAACCCCAGCAGACTGGATTACTCCAGTTTGGGGTGGTTTTCATTAGTTTACAGAACCAAATTTCAGAGAAGTGGAGAAGATTAAATAAATCAGGCAGGACATATTTTGAATCTGCACATACTCAAACAATTATTTTGGTACATTGGTGTTGTATTTTAGACCTACTTATTTGCATTGCTCAGGAAAACTGATATGTTGTGTGCAGTTCACACAGTGTTAAATCATGAAAAGTGAGTTATTGTCAGTGGAAGTTCTGAGGTAAAAAATTTCTTTTCAGGCCTCTGAATAAAGCAAACATATGCGATTCCTTGCCAATTCTGCTCCAAAAATGCTTCCAAGTTATCTTTCTCAATGTATTATCTTTAATTTCTTTTAAATGTGGCAAGCTGGATTTGCAAATAAGTGGAGGTAAGTGTTGCTGATCTGGCCTATGGATAATTTTGGAGCATTTGTGATCCACTTGTTGAATGAGCATAATCTGTAAGTGATCCTCCTTACTGTGGCCTTACTCCAGTCTGGAAGAATGTGATAATCAGGATTTCAGCCACAGTAGACTTAGTACAACACCATTTAAGTTGTTACTGCTCTGTGCCTGGTAACAGGTAAGTCACTTGCAAGCAAAACAGTTTGAAAAATCAGAACACAAGTACGTGAAGAACAACTTTTCACTGGCGTAAAAATTTTCCAAAATGATTGAGAAGTCTTTAATCATATTTGGTACTTCAGCTGAGGTAATGAAATGGCAGCTTTGGGAAGAAATCTTGGCAAACTTAGATGGAGGGAAATGGTTGCTTGAGAAATTGAATAGCTATCCAAGAAAAGTTGATTCTTTTGGGTAGGTTGAGTGTGTGTTAAGGGTCAGCTGTATTGCTCAAAGAATGCTTTTTGCCATGAACTTGAACTGTATTTTTACATTCTACAATTCTTGAGGATATTTAGCTACAATCCAGGCTGATTTGATTCTTGACTAGCTAAACAATGCTTTTGCCTTCATTGAGTCAGCAGATATTGCTGTTTATAGATAAAGAATTAAATCAGGTGTTGTTTAATGAATTTAGATACTGTTAACACTATTTCTGGGAGCTAGAAGTTTTTACATGCTCCTGGCCAGTCTAAGATAGCAGATTTTGTTTACTGCAGTAGATGAGACCACTGACCCCAGATATTGAGACCACTTGAGAAATGTTTCTGTGAGGACATGCTAGTCTTAATTTACTCCCATTGTTTTGGGAGTTGGGTTTTCTTTCCCTTTCTTTCCTTTTTCATTCATTTTTACTTGTGGAATTTTTTCCCATTGAGTTGCTAAGATGCACAGATGGCTGGGTGCTTGAGATGGGGGAGGTGGCCAGGCCTCGGAGAAAGAGGGTGTCTGGTAGCACTCCTCTGGTTTTGGGGAGTTTCTCTCAGGAAGATAGAGATACTGCGAGAAGAGAGGCAGATAGAGGATGGAAGCTGAGGCAGTTGGTACATCTGACTCGCTCTTGGCTTTCAGAGGAAGATGGTCGAGCTGCTACTTGGGGAAGGAAATTTCGCTACCACTGCTATAACGCAGCCAGGAGCTGACTTTCTTCTGCTGCTAGGCCCTGCACCCCCTGCCCTGCTGGGACGTCCTGTAGTTCTAGCTATTGCTGCGGAGTTTCTGATACATGTCATCCACTGCCCCAGGATTTCTACTCGTCCCTGCTGTTCCAGCCTGCTGCTTCCAAAAGTCCTGAGAGGGCACCGGGCTTGACAGCCCCAGGGGTTTGTGGAATGAGGCAGCTCTTCCATCCCTCCCTGTCTCAGATAAAGCCGCCATTGCCACGTGCTCCCTGAGCCCACGCTAGAGCGCCCCCTGCAGCCATGTGGAGATCATCGCACCTGCCCTGCCCACCGGGAGCCTACCAGCACTCCCTGCCGGCTGTGACCGGAACTGCACCTAAGGGAAAGTGCTTTCAGAGGAAGATGGTTCAAAGGCTTTCCCTAGGTTCCTGGTTCTGTTTGTTATTAGTGCCATAGATATTGTTATTTGTTTGTCTTGTTATACATAGTAGTGAAAAACTGTTATTCCTAATCTCATATCTTCTTTACCTGAGAACCCCTTAAATTCAAAATTATAAAATTCAGAGGGAGGGGGTTTGGATTCTCCATTCCAAGGGAAGCTTCTGCCTTCCTTAGCAGACACCTGTCTTTCAAACCAAGACACATTGGAACATTATACTCCTGTTGAGAATTTTTTTTTTCCAAAACATTACTTCATTTTTTTAAATAAGCAGGGACTTGACCTGTATAAAGTGTCTTCTAGTTAAAAATGACCCTTCAGTGGCAGTAAGATTTAAAGTTCTGATAGCGAGGTTGTCTGCTCTGTCCTTACAGATAATCCATGTGTTGTGACATCCATCATGACTTGCATGGTGCAAGCCTTGAATCCAAGGTGAAATATGTCATGGAAATGCCCTGTTTACAAAAAGCCGTCAGTGTCACTGGCTCCATTGATTCTTTGCTGTGATTTTGAGGTATTTGAAATTATTTGCTGAAGCAATAGAATGATACCCTCTTGTACAAAGTGGTGACTGTTTTGTCAGGAACTGCCTGACTTTCATAATCTGAATCTTTGCTTTTATTTTCTCTTTGCGGTCTGTACGTACTATAGCTATTGTGCATTCACAAGAGCAAGGTCACAGCAGTTACACTTATCACAGAAAGATGCTTCTGTTTTTGATTATCATCATCTGAACATCATCTGTTCAGAAAAGCATTTTGAAAATACATTTCATAAAGTTAAATAAAAGTTTCATAAAGTTAAACTAACTTTTCCCAGTAAACTAATTATTTATGTATTGTGTAAAGCTTGAATGGGGATATGCTTTTTCCTCATGGCAGTCTGTATTTTTGTCATGAAATTTGTTTTACAAGTGTAGCTTTTTCTGTTAAGTAGGAACTCAAAACCATATAGGTAGGCTTGATACCTACCAGAATTTGCTTGTGATTTGTAACTCATATTTATGTCTTAATCTGTAATTACAAGCAAAATGCATGCTTGTTGTCCTTTTTTCTGTCTTTTCATTTAATTTTGGGTTTTCTGCAGAATATCTGTGCAGTCTCTGGTCTGAAGCTGATAGAGTTTTGGTGCAGCTTATCTGAGAAGGAATCAGGTTTTAAAGCTGTGCAGCCAAAACTTCTTGTACCTTGATCTTCAGGTGGAGTACTAAGATGTTAGGAATGCTGAATATTTTGGTGCTTATGGCTCTTGAGCATAAGCACCAAAATATGGTGATAAATAAGGTAAATGAGAGATAATATGATAAATAAGAGATTATGGCTCTTATTTGTCTTAGTATTTAATTTGAAGTGTCCTGGGAAATTGTGATTTCAAGTGAGCTGTCTGGACAGTAGTGGTCCTTCTCACTTAAAAGGCTTTCATGGTTTAATTTCTTCTGGTTCAGAGAAGCCCCAGGATTTCTAAATAACACACGCTTCCTCCTCTGGATACAACATTCCATTACAGTGAGCAAACAGGATGTGGTTAGGTTGGAGGGAAAACACTAGTTCTTTCCTCCCATGCCTGTCCCCCTTGCAGACCCCAAAAGAGGGTGAGGCTGAAATAACTCAAACTTCAGTAAATATTTAACCTTTTCTTGTACATTCCTCATACTTCAGACATACCAAAAAAGAACTTGTGGCTTTTTCAGGCCATTATCTTATCTGGATTGTGCTATTTAGTCCTATCCTTGTATTGAGTGTCCTATCCATGGCCTAAAGCTTGAAACTAATTTTTTTCGTAACTGACCCATTTTTAGTAGTGTTGTGTGAGACACAGTTGTTCCCCCAGATCTGACAGATGACTCTGCTGTGACATGATTGACTTACAGTCACAGAAATTACATCAGTTCTTTATCTGTATGATAGTGAATAACTGGGTTTCAGCTGCATTCTGCCAAGTCTGCTCTGCAGCCACCTCCCTGCAGTCATTTTGCGTATTGTCCTTGAAAACGAGAAGTGAAAGAAAAAGCCAGGTTGAGTTTGTTCTCTGACAAATTTGACACAGTTGGGCAGGAAGTATCAAAGATAATGTAAATACAGTGATGTGAAAATGTGGTGATGTCAGCTTCATTTAGTCTTTGGACTAAGATTCCAATCTGCACTTAACTGTTGGGTAATGTCTTGATGTCCAAATGGACAGCAGTGATTGGTGTTCTTATGATTTGGAATTGTGACCAGCACTGTTTCACTTTTAAGCCAATGACATGGACAGTGAGATGGAGTTTGCCAATGACACCAAGCTGCGTGGTGCTAGAGGGAAGGCATGGCATGCAGAGGGAGGTGGACAGGCTGAAGAGGTGGGCCTGTGCCATCCTCGTGAAGTTCAACCAGGCCAAGTGCAAGGTGCTGAACTAGGATTGTAGCAATCCCAAGCACAAGTTTAGGCTGGGGAGAGAATGGATTGAGAGCAGCCCTGAGGAGAAGGACAGCTTGGAAAAATGGCTGGATGAGAAGCGGGACATACCCTGGCCATGTGTGCTGGCACCCAGAAGCCCCCCTATCCTGGGCTGATCTCACGGCATAGGCAGCAGTGGAGTGGGGAATTCTGCTCCTCTGTCCTGCTCTGGTGAGACCCCACTTGCAGAGTTGCCTCCAGCTCTGGGGTCCAACATCAGAAGGATGTGGAGCTGCTGGAGTGAATCCAGAAGAGGCCACAGAGGTGCTCCAAGGGCTGGAGCCCCTCTGCTCTGGAGGCAGCCTCAAGAACAGAAGGCTCCAAGGGGACCTGAGAGCTTTTTCCAGTTCATAAAGGGGCTCCAAGAGAGCAACAGAGGGATTCTGGGCAATGGCCTAGAGTGACAAGACAAGGAAGGATGGCTTCCCACTGCCAGTTGGCAGGGTTAGATGGAATATTGGGAAGAAGTTCTTCCCCGTGAGGGTGGAGAGGCCTTGGCAGAGGTTGCCCAGAGAAAGAGTGGCTGCCCCATCCCTGGAAATGTGCAGGGACAGGTAGGACAGGGCTTGGAGCAGCCTGGTCTAGTGGGAGGTGTCCCTGCCAATGGTAGGAGGTTGGAACAAATTGGCATTTAAGGTCCCTTCCAATACAAACCATGTTGTGATAATTAAGAGTTCTTAAAGTAATTGTCCTAATTTAGCTTATAAAGCTGCAAATATTACTGGTCCTTAAAGTTCTGAATCACTTGGAAAGTTAAAGCTGTGTAACATGATTCCAAACTAGATTTGGAATTTTACTTAGATTTGCCAAATGAGATGTAATATGATATTTAAATTGTGCCACACTTCAGCCTGTGCAAGACAGTTGGATGTGATGGGTAAAAACCATTATTTTACTGACTTCTTCCCTTAAGAGCTTTCTGAAGTACAGATTAAACTTTGAGACTTTAATATAATTTGGGATATGCCAGAAGTCTGAACAGAAGAGAGAATAAAAGATCTAAAACATATGGTGTATTACCAAAGTAGAAGCAGGTGAAAGCAGTTAAAAATGAAGCAATTTCATAAGCTTTAAAAATAGTTTGTGTTGAAGGCAGGTGGTTATAGACAATAAAAGTGGGCCATCAGTATATTACTACATACGTAATATTTCTGGATGCAGAGTTTATAAATCACAGAACACAACAGTAAATGTATTTGGACTTGAATTCATAAGAGATACTTGAGGTCTGAAATAAATGTGTGGAATAAGGATTCTTTCAGCTTTTCCTAACATTTACCATCTGCCTGAGCCAGGAATCCTGTAGTGATTTACTTGAGTGTTCATCAAGCACGAAAGTGACTATGTAAAACAGCTAAAGATGAGCTAAAGATACAAAATTAAATGAGATCCTGATGGCTGAATACGTGTTGAGGGTCAGCTGGAAAAAGTAGGACAGAGAAGAGCTTTTAGTGGTTAGAGTAGAACTCTTAGCATAGTTTATTTGAGTTGTAAGAATGGTCTAATGCTTAAAACGCCACAAGTAGTCTAATCATAGTTTTAGCTTTGAAACAGGCCTCTGGTTTTCCAGAATCAATATCTGTGGGCAACTTTAAAGATCTCTTTTTCTGTAGTCAGTTTTCTGATTTTGAAATATATCAGTATCAGTGAGCAGTTTTGGAAGACGCTATATTAGCAAATTGTTGCCTGTGCTCTTACCAAAGCCAGGGGTTTTAAAAGTCAGTAAGAGATGGGTTGCAACCTTTTTTTTTTGTTGTTAAGAAGTCAATAATACTCCCTATAAAGAAAAAACCCCCACCAGAATAGATTATGGATATGAACTGCAGGCATCACACCTCAAACTGTGAATATGAAAATGAAAAATACTTGCAAGAGGCTTTTTCTCCATCTGCCCCTGGAATTTCTTGGTTTTACTTTCAGCAGCACATGAGCACAGTCTTCTTCGTTACATCTTGAATCATGGAAAAGACTTAAATTGACAATGGAAGGTAACTTAAAACAACCTTCCTACCCCTAGGAAAGTGTTATTTAGAGGAAAGTGTTAACGATAGCTGAGTGTATAGGGCGGTTTGAACTTGCCTTAGAGGTAATACATTAGGCTTCCTTGTGGCTGTAGCTTTATGATTACAAGATTATCTCCTTGTATCTGGATGAGCGGCAACACGGAGCAGTGGCTTGTGGTCTCATGGGGTGGGCTGCAGCCTCTGGATCAGATTGCTGCAGGGATCCCATAGAATTACAGAGCTGACTTCTAGCAGAAATGCCTTCAGGCCCCTAGACAAGCGCAACTGGCAAAAGTGTTCATCTGAAATCCTGTCTGCTGCTCCTGTACTGCCACCAGACCACGAGTGTGTTTATACATATTCAGGAATCCTTCTTGAACTGAAAAGTGGAATTTGCCTTGGTTTGACACTGAAATTTCTGTTCAGCTGTTTGCATCTGCATGAGTCAACTGGAGTGGGAATTCTGACAACCAGCCACTATTGGTTTTTCATATTGACTGGAAACACATATATTGGCTTTCTCTTTTTTAATAGATAGACTTTTAAACCAGAGTGGATGATTTAGTGTCCTGTGTAGTCTTTGTAACCTTGATTTGATTTACTTTATGAGATTATACTTTGCTTTTAAGTTTCTTAGAGTTACGTGTGTTTCGTATGTCGATAGAGTGTTCTACTTGATTAAATACCCTATTAGAATAAAGTCTAATTAGACTAAATGAAGTAACGGCTCCCTGAGAGTCCTGTTGATGGTGTAGTTGGGTACCTTTAGGCTTGATACCTACCAGAATGATATTTTTTATGCAAATATTCAAACTAACTATTTAAAAACTTAGCATTTGTGAAGTGTTGTGAGGTCTTGAACTCAAAACTTAATTCCATTGTTGATGGTAATGTGCTGGTTTTGTAGTTTCAGTGTGGATTACAGGTAGATTTCCAGCCCTGTTTTTTATTTAAGTCTGACTTGATGTTGCTTTTCCCCATCAGGGTAGCTTTGAACCCCGCATGTAACCTCTGCCTTGCTTTTTCTTTTTCTCAACTCTATTGAGCCTTGACCTGCTCACACTTGTTTCCTTACTCATTGTGTGTCAGCAGATCCTCCATAGGTTTAAATATTTGAATATTAGGTGCCTTTGATAGAAAAGCAAGTTTTAAGCTGAAGAGTTCTTTATCCAGTAGCTGATGTCTACTTAGGAAATGTGACAGGAATTAGTAGGGAATGGATCGAAATAAAGCAGTGGATAATGACTTGCTGAAATTAAGATTGCAGGTAGAGAGGAGGGGCTTATTCCTGGGAACCCTCCAAGCAGGAGAGATGGGAGAAGAGGTCAAGTGGGTGAAGATGAGAGAGGTAAGGTTAGGGCAGATGAATTGTCATCTGTATTCTAAGCTTGCTAAAATGAAGTTATTTGGAGATGATTAAAAGTGTCTTTTATCTGCTTCTCTTATTTTGGGTTTATTTAATTTTTTTGTCATCTGTGAGAAATAACAACCAAAACCTCTTCTTGTGGGGCTGGGAATGCTTGGGTCTTGAACATAGTAGTGTTGGTTCACCAGGGGAGAAACTGTTCAGTCATTGTGGCATCACCACAGAAAAACACAAGTTTTGTCCAAAGTGGCATGCCATGGAAAGGGATATGAGCTGTGTGCCTAAAAATGTCCTGCATGTGTTTTGTGGCTTATTATAGATGTGCATTATGATGCAGCTGGG
>VYZR01083801.1:0-21794 GCA_013400675.1 Oxylabes madagascariensis
GATCTCAGAGGGATTTCCCAACCCAATCGATTCCGTGCTTCGGTGGCTCACGCCGGTTCATGCTTTAGTTTGCACAAGTCTTTGCCGAGGACAGGCGGTAGCGCTGCGATCCCCGGCTCCCCGGGCCGCGGTGCCCGAGGGGGCGGCCGTGGGGCGGTGCCGGTGCCGTGCCGTGCCGTGCCGGGGCGGGCCGTGGGGCGGTGCCGGTGCCGTGCCGTGCCGTGCCGGGGCGGGNTGTGTGGGGAGGGGGCGCAGACAAGATGTGGCCAGGCTCTACTCCTTGGTGCCCGGGGGCAGGGCGGGGGGCCGTGGGTACAAAACACGGGGGTCTCTGAGACCATCAGAAGCACTGGAGTGAAGGTGGCCGAGCACTGGCACGGTCTAGAGGGGCTGTGGAGTCTCCATCCTTGGAAACGTTCAAAAGATGCCTGGACATGGGCCTGGGTAGCTGGCTCCAGGTGGCCCAGCTTTAGCAGGAGGAGGGTCCCAATGAGCTCCAAAGGCCCCTTCCGACCTCAGCTGTTCCCACAATAATGTGCTTTCAAGTCAGTGAAACTGTAGTGCATGTTAAATCACCGTCGAAAAGTACTTGCTATTTGTAACATCCGTAACAGCAGAGCCGTTCGGTTTGCTACACATTTCTCACTTGACATTAATAATACACAAGTTTTGAACAGTAAACGTGAGCAAGGCAGGTTTTGTGGCCTTAATTCCTTGCTTCTGTATGATGTTTCCGGTGATCCAGGGTCATGCCACAGGCTACGTAACAAGTGCAGTGAAAACTCCAGTGAGACAGTATGTCATGTGTACAGTGATTCCCCTTTTCTATTACTTCCATTTTGCATCTTGAAGTTTGGGTGAATTTTGAATGAAATGCTGGAAAGAGTTGAAGCTGTTAAAATCAGAGAGCTACTTCCCTGAGAAAAATTGCACAGATTATTTCAAGACAAACATTATTTCAAGACAGTAGGACAGTGAAAAGACCATTATTGTGGGAAATACTTGTAATTATGTTTTTAAAACCACGTGACCTGTTGTTTGATTTTTTGTTTTGTCATTTGTTTTTTTAAGCAGACTTTTCTTAATCAGCTAAAATGGTTTTAAAGAAGAAGAAAGAAATTCAGGTGGATGCATTCCTTCTTGATCATCATCAGGTTGAAAAACTTCAGAGTAAGTAGGGTGTTTTTTTCTGAATTGATGTGTGATTTATCTTGCCTTCAAGTAGTTACTGAAATTGACCTGATTTTTTGCTTGTTATGTTTTACCCTAATGGTTTTGCTTTGTGAGTTTTAAGTGTGTTTGCTCTGCTGTGGTTTGTTTTTATTTTGTAGTGGCAACGATTTCTTACCTTGGCAGAGTCAAAAAAATCCATTAGAACATTGTGACTTTGGTTTGAAAACTCTTTACTTTGTTTTATCTGCGATGTGAAGGCAGTAGAAGGTCCTACTTGTAATCCTACTTGCAGGCCTGTAATTCAGTGATATCTGATGTGTTAGCCTTAATATATGGGATAACATTGAATTTCCAAGAGCCACAGAATGATTGAGGTTGGAAGGGTTCTGTGGTTTCCCAGTCTTTGTGTTGTCTGTAGTTAATTTGTTTTAAAGAAGCTTCTGTTCAAGTGGTGTTTTCTTTCGTGGGGATTTTTTTTTTGTTTGTTTGATGAGAGAAACTTCCAGTGATATTTACTGTAAAAAACCCAAAATGAAGTAACACAGGATTTGTATACTAAAGTTACTATGAGGGAGCACTGGTGAGATCCCACCTGGTTTGCTTCATCCAGCTCTTGGCCCCCCAGTACAAGAGTAATATGGACATGTTGGAGAGACTCCCGCTAAGGGCTAAGATGATGAAGGGCCTGGAGCATCCCTCCTATGAGGAAAGGCTGAGAGAACTGGGACTCTCTGGTCTGGTGAAGAAAAGGCTCAGTGGGATCTTAGCAATGTGTAAAAAATACCTGAAGGGAGGACATAAGGGAGGCAGAGCCAGTATTATTTCTGTGCCGAGTAGTGATAGGATAGGAAGGCATGGGCACAAACTGAAACACTAAAGATTCCCTGTAAGCATCTTTTCTGATGAGAGGGGAAACACTTTTTTAATGTGAGGGTGACTTAGGACTGGCACAGCTTCAACAGGGCAGCTGGGGAGTCTCCAGCCTTGGAGGTACTCCGAAGCCTCCTGGCCATGGGCCTGGGCAGCCAGCTCCAGGTGACCCTATTTGAGCAATGGGGTTGGACCAGATGACCCCCAGAGGTCCCTTACTATTGTGCTCCAGTGAAACTGATTTTTTGACACTTGTTGGGAAAAAAAAATAATGTGTTAAGGTGTTGTTAGGTGACTTAAGGGTGTGTGGCACCAATGGGTTTACTGGGACTGGGAAAAACCCTAAGAATCAAGCAGTCATTTCTTCTTATGAATTATGTGTTATTTATACTGCTTATTGTAATTACTTTATAAAAAGATCCTCTTCTTCCAAATGTAGGGTTTTCAAAGGATGAGGAGCAAAATCTGGCATCTCTACTTCTGCACTGTGCACAGCTGAGAAATGGCATCCAGCAGATCCAGTGTATTAAACAGGTGCAGTTTCACTGTTATTGGTGTGGCTTTTGGTAACTGAGGGTGTGTCCTGTGCACTGTTAATGGCAAATACAGCTCTAAAATAAACTTCTAATTTAAATTAATTTAAATTTAATTATGATTAAAATTTAAATTTATGTTTAAATTTAAATACAGCTCTAAAATAAACTTGTAATCTAACGTTTTGTATGTTCCTGGACGCAGAAAAAGCAGTTGCACATGCATCAGGTAGAAATGTGGTTCTACTACTTAATTAGCAAGGGCCACAGTTACTGAAAATGGTGGATGGCCAGTTTCCTTTTTTGTTTTTTTACTTTTTAGAGGTGTTCCTGGAACATTATTTGGACTTGAAACTGAAGGGGAATTGGAAAAGAGGGGACAGTTTTGCGCTGTATGCTTGGATGAGAGGGAAATCAGCTACTGTTAAAAATGATATATCCAGAGTTTTTTGTTCATCACGTGTTCTTTTGATTACAGATTATGCCATTGGTGAAGCAGATGGATCACAGCGCTGCGGATGATCCCATGGTTAAAGCTTGTTTGGATATTTTGGGAGAGACATATTTTTCACTGGGTGCAAAAAATCCTTTGAAGAAAGTATTAGAAAGGTAAAAGATTGAGTAGTTAGCCTTTATTTTTTTTTTAATGCTTTCCTTATCTGTAAGTCAATAATTTGCCATTCTCTATAAATTGCTGTAACTTAATTACTGAAAATTTGCATTACTTAATATGTGCATATGTAGTGTTTTTAAGTTAAAAATCTTAATTATAAATAACATATCATTGGCTAAATAACTTCAAAGTGAAGTGTTGTTTTTGGCCTATTTCATTATTGGAAAGACAGCAAAGTGTGTTATTAGCAGTTTGAACTTTGAAATCCAATATTAAAATAGAAATTTAAACCATGAAATCTCAACTTTGTCAAGAGAAGATGGCTCAGAGGAATCCTAACTAAATTGTGGTTTCTTGTACCTATTTTTATTGCAATTAATTTTTTTTTATTGCACAATTATTGCTGTATTTCTTTAGTGAATTTATTATAGCCTTAGCATTTTTTAAGATCTGGTGCTGAGCTGCCTTCCTTTCTTTGTCTGAAAACATTTACTGTCCTGCTGAGATGCAGGGCTTCCATCCTGGATTTGGTTGCAGCCACCCCAAAGCTGTGCACCCCTCTGATTGATTTTCAAGCTGCAAACAGAATCTGCATGTTAATTTTAAAACAGATGATATTTTCATGCAGGCAGAAATACCTGTCTGTGTATTGGAGTTTTACCTGACATGGATTTTGGTGCAGTGGGTGTTAAAACACCTCAGGAAAACCAAACTGAATGTGCTGTTTCTTCCTGTTGCAGTTCACTGAATGGTCTTCCCGGACATTTGATGATGTCAGCTGTGCAAAGCTTTGTGTGCTGCCTTGGGGAAGAGCTGAAAACCACAGATGTGTATTTGTACAGGAAAGTGCTGGACAACCTTGCTTCCTGTATGGAGGACTTCAGCTTAGGTACAGTGACATCCAATGTCTTCTGGTTAAACTTGCTCAGCACTGGTGCCACACCTGATAGTAGTGTTTGCAGTTATGAAAAATAGGTAGTGCTGGCTAGTACTCGGTACTTAAAATGTATTTTCTTTCCTCTAGGTAGAGCCTGCATTAAGAACCTGTTTGAAGAAGGTGAAGTCACGTTTACAGTAAAATATGCTTCACTGCAGCTTATTGGGGGAGGGGTGTGTGTGAAGTGGCATGAAATAGGCACAAAGATCTATCAGATCTGATTTCCTCCTGGTTCATTTTCAGTAAACTGGTATCCTTACATGGTACTTTTTTTGTGAAAGACAAGACTTTGATTTATACCTTTAATTTCCAGGAGTCAGTTTTGCTTTAGTGGGCAAGCCTGACACAAATCTGAGTACCAGTGAGCAATTCTGGTAGGGAGAGTCAGTATCTCACAGGTTCGGGCCAAGTGGGTTGGAAACTTGTTTTGTACCAGGTTGTTGCAAAACAGTTTGAGATTTTGTTTTAGCATTGCTTGCGTTTGTCTATATTGAAGTACCAGTTTAATTTGTTGGTGGACTGGAAGAATCACCACTGTATGGGTAACTATTCATTGTAGCTGGGCATGTGTGATGTATTGAGATGTATGTGTGATTGCTTTGCTGGAAATTTTATGTTCTATTTATCTTGTAAGTAAATTTATACCATGATTATTTTCACTAGTTCTTCAGTTTCTGCAGAAGTCGCTGCTTGGCATACAGGAAGAAAACAGGCAAGTGAATTCAATAGAAACCCTATTTTATCTGGTTTTATTTCACTCTTGCAAGATAATTCGGTTTGGTTTGAAATATCACTGTGGTAGCTGTACATTGATTAAAGATGGGAATATCATTTTACAGTGATGCAGATTTTAAATAAAAACTGATTAGTTTCTTTTTTTTTTGTGGCAGTATGATAAGAGAGGTAAGGCACTGACACTCTTAGAGCTACTACTAAGGGAGGCCTTTGAGTTGAAGCTTTGCTATCTGAATTGTGACTAAACAGTGTAATTAATAGATATAAAATTCAGGTGGAGTAAAACTCTCGCATGTTCCATGAGTGTTTCATTCAGTATTGATATACGTGACATTTTCCAGCATTTCATAAAGTGAGGCTTCTTCACTGTGGTCTCTCATTCTGTACCCAGAGGAGGAGGGTACTTAATGAAGTGTTGTGTGCTGAAAGTTTCGATATTTTCTGTCTTCATGTTAGAAGAAAGTCACATCATAGAAATATCCTTTGTACATGGAGAAACCACTTAAAAAATTAGAAAAGAGCAGCACTGCATTCTGCAGCTTTCTGGAAAGTTTCTGGAAAAGTTCAGCTCTGCTCGGGCAGAATCACATGAATGAAAGTTTGTCACAGGAACCAGCAGAGAATGTAGCAGACTTTGTCATTTCTGTTTGTTAACTTCATTTTAACAAACTACCCTTGCGTCTGCTCCTTGTTTTCCTGTAGTTATATATCTGATCAACTCAAGCAATAAATTAGTTTTTACCATTAATTCTATCTAAAGTTGTCGGAATATGGTTTTCTGGGGATGGTGAAGAATGGTTTTAATTTGCTTTTTGTGTGCTTGCTTGTCTCTTTTTTTATCCACAGAAAGAATCACGGAAATCGTATTGTTCAGACTCAGCTGATGCACGATTTACTGATAGCCATTAAAGTGTCAATGATGCTTATACAGAAATTGCAAGAAAATATCCAGGGAAGTCTTTGGAAACACAGTGAATCTTTTGTTTGGCGAAGTATGTGTAGTTTACTGAAAAGTTCCACGAGCTTCCTAATGGATGGTAAGTTTAGTAATACTTAAACCCTAATATTTCTATTAGCTTGTTGCCTTTGTAGTAAACAACCTGTGTGTATAAAAACTTAGTTCAGCTTGCATGGAAATTGAACTACTGAGGTTAATGGGAGTGGGAGCAATAGTTGGTTTTTCGGTGAGCTATGATTTGTAGGTTGCAGTTTTAGAGTGTACAGTTTAACTTGTCCCACTACAAACCCCAAGATTAATGCTGTTATTAATAATTCAAAAACTAACAGAAATGCTTTTGAGAGTCACCCAATGTCTGTGCCGACCAGAAATATCTACACCTCTATGAAATACACTGTCAGAACTATTTATGGGCACACCATAACTAATGGTGCTTTCTTCTCATACAGGTATTTTTATGTAGTAGAATTTATCACATGTCAGTAGTCTCTGCCACAGCTCTCCTTGCCTTAGTGAACAGTCCTGTATTTTCTCCTGTTAAAGATATTAGCAGTTTCTCATTACACTGGCGGATAAGGTTATAACATGTGCTATCCAGGTGGACACTACAGATTTGTGATGGTACAACTACAAGTAGTCTAGCAAAATTCAAGACCATCTTTTATAATTTTGCTGCATAGTTCTAGCACACAGTGTTTGCTGCATTCTGATGTGAAATATCTCTGCTGTGTAGCAACGCTCCTGCAGACTGTTCAGACCACCTCAGGACTGGCTGTTATTCTCTTTACCAGAGCTATGTATGAACCAGTCGAGGAATTACCTTCACTGGTAAGTGTATTTCTTCCCTGAAGACTCTGCAATATCATGGTGTTGTTACCCTGTTCTGTCAGTGTTGTCTGGAGGCTTTGCTGATGCAGATACCTGGGCTTGCCAGCCTCTCTCAGTCCTTAGCTGGAATTGAATCCTTTCTTCTCTCCTTGCTCTATGAACTAATAACACTTGGGTTTTGAATTTGACAAACACTATTTAACAAGAAATCTCTTCAGATCTTCTAAGCTATGAACAAAACAGGTTTTCTGCTGTGCTGAGGTGCTGTGATGGGTGTGCTTTGGTGTTCCAGATCAGTGACTTGCTCCTTGGGACAGTGGAGCACTCAGGTGTGCCAGCGTGGTTCCTGAGGAACTGTGGGGTTCTGTGCACGGCACAACTCCCGGACTCGGTGCGGCTCTTCCTTTGCCATGGAGCACTGGCTATGCTGGACTGGAAAAATGGCAGCATGGGTGAAAATGGAGAGAAACTGTTACTAGATATTGCAGCAGTCTTGTTGTCCCTGAGTTCAGAGTAAGTTTGTGTTTTTATCTGTGTTTCACGTTTGAGAGGAGAGGTTTATCTTTTTAACTCTATTTTTGCATGACCCCTGTGGTCCTGGTGGAATATCTCTGATGTTTTCAGGGTAATGATACTAGGTTTTGCCACAGATCATGCAATCTTTTTAATATATTCATAAAAACTCTGTAAATTTGAAAAATATAATGATGTTGCATATATAGTTCTAAGTTTCAAGGTTTTTTTTTGCATGCTAAAATTTTATTTTCCATCGTGAATGGGATAAATTTAGCAATTTCTTTATGGTAAGGTGTGTCAGTATCAGTTCTTATGTAGACAGATAAATTTCAGTTTCAGAACATCACGTCCTCTCCTTCTGAAAGTTCAGAGGGGAGCAAAGTGTGCCAGTGACTGGAATACTTGAAGTAAGATGAGTTTTAGTCGGTTTTTTTCCTGGCTGCTTGCATCTAAGGGCCCACCAGCACTACTGGATTGGAGATTAAAATGTGTATACTGTTCAGCCTTTCATTGTGCCTTGGAGATCAGTTTCATGATTTTGTTTTTGCACATTGGATACTCAGTTTTGATGGTTTTATATGGCAATGAAAAGTTTTCCTTACATTTTCAAGAAGCATGCAAAAACTAATGCTGCTCTAGTGTTAGGTGCATAGTAATTTTTATTTTTTTGTTCTATTGTTGTGGGGCTTGTATGGTTTCTTTTCCCCATTGTTAGGGAGTTTAGCTGCAAGCACTTAATAGCACATCAGGTAACTAAGCATGTACTTGGCAACATCCAGTTGATCACTTGTGTTCATTCCTTTTCCTCCAATGAATGGCTTGTGTCTCCTAACCTGTTTTCATGTAAGGGAAATGAATGTGATGAATAGCTATTCTGAAATACAAAATTTATTTTTTTAAATACTGATAAATGAAGATAATGAACTTTTTTGTGTTTGTTCTTTTTAAAAGGTTAAAAGAATCCAGTGTGGCAACATCTTTGTCTAGAATCCTTGCTATTTGGACTAATTCAGCACTGGCTGCCCTTGTTTCAGGCTCTCCAGATCTAAAAATCAAACTTAATGGGAACTCTGATATAATTGGGAAGCTGCTGGAATACGTTTATACACACTGGGACCACCCCTTAGATGCCATCAGACACCAAACCAAATTGATTTTCAAGAATCTTCTTCAGATACACCAAACCACCATTGCTGGATCCAATGGAAAATCAGACCCGTTCTTTGCAAGGCTGATAAAGCATTTACTGAGCTTGGATTGGCATGTGAAAGGGAAATATGCTTCGCTTGGCTGTCTGGTGGATTGTGTGGGCACTGAAAATATACTGCAGTTGGACAGAACAATTCCAGTACAAATCCTGGATGTGATGAGTGATCAGTCTCTTGCACCTTATGCTAGTGATCTTCTGGAAACCATGTTTACAAATCACAAGGCCCATTTTACTTTGAGTTTTCAGGAAGGCAGCTGGATTGACCAGTGGCACAACATCTGGGTTTCTCCTCTTCTGGAAATACTATGTGAAGGGAACCATGACCAAACTACTTATATAATAGATTACTATTTACCAAAATTGCTCAAGTGTAACCCTGGCAGTCTGAGCTACATGATAAAAATTCTTCAGGCCTCTGCAGATGCTAATCTGGGTAAGAAAATAAGCTTTATATTTGTAATTATGGTTGGATTTAAAAAAAAAAATCTTAGCCATGTGATTTCTGGTCTGTTATTATTGTTAGAGTTAATTTGGGAGAAAAATTCTAGATGATTATTATTGCTATTAGTATTTCAAGGTGAAAGTCATAATAATCATAAGTGTCTCTTCATGCCGTGAGCAAAATCCTTCTTTGGGTGCCTTTTGGTTCTCTTTACCAGGGTTTGTTAAATTTTTCTATTCTCTACTACTAGTTTTCTTTTATTCCTTACACAGGTGCGTCCAGTAGCAGATTGTTTTTTCTTGTGAATATGTAGATACGAGATTTATGGTTCTCTTGTGTTGAAGTAATTTAGTGTGACTCTAAAATAATGGCTTGTGAGACCTCACAAGGTCTCTTTTTCATATGACATATTTGAGATGAAGCTTTTTGGGAACCAGGTGATTTAGAACTAGTTTAATCTATAGCAGCACTGTGTTTTGGGATTTATGGAGTAGAAATAAAAGGAGGTAGGTCATGTATTGAAAATATTGGGAGTTTCTGACAAGCACTGCAAAAAGTACATTACTTGTGTTAATTGAACAGTAATTATTACTGTTTTTTATCTTCTTTAGGCTCTTCCACTACTAGAGGAGCTCTTGGAGCATTAATGGCATGCCTGAGAACAGCCAGGGCTCATGGACACCTGGAACTTTCAAATATCATGAGCGATGGTCTTGTGTCCACTGAGTGTATAAAACAGGGTCTAGTTCATCAGCACAGCCAGGTAAAGGGACAACAATTTATGTATCCTTTAAATGAGAATAATTGCTTTGATCCTGATTAGTGTTTTAGTGTTGTATTAAAACAAAGGTGTCATCATAGTTGTCAGTAACTTTGTTGTGGTGAACTTTTAAATATCTTTCAGGTTTGCATGGATGCTTTAGGTTTACTCTGTGAGACGCACCGTACTACAGAAATTGTGTCTCTGGAAGAAATGCAGCTAATTCAATTCTTTATGATGTACAACTTGAACAACCAGTCTCCTTCTGTGAGGCAACAGATTGTTTCTCTGCTGAGAAAGGTAATTTCAAACTATGAGCAATGCCTAATGTGCCTCTTTCATTATTTATAACACCATTTAACAATAAATAAAGAGTATGTTATGAAGGTGCTCATTGGAAAGAGTAGAAGCTCTAAGACCAGGACTATGCTTTAAGTATTACCCAACTGAATGGTGTTAAGTCATCACAGGCAAGGATGGCTTAACAAAATATTAAGTGGCAGAGGCACGGTAACTTCATGGGTGGTGGTGGTGGGAGTTGCTTGACCTGCCAGCATCCGCACACTTTGCCAGTGGCAGAGCAATGTGCCCTGGGGTCAGCAGTGAACCTTGTGTTGCCTCTGCTGGGGCCTGAGGCTGTGCTTACATGGACTTGTCACACCTCAGGCAAATTCAGTCACTTCATCACCCTCAGAAACCTGACCTGGAAAACAAAGTAGAGGAATACTCAGCATGATGTGGCTGTGCCATTACAGTCTGCAGGGAATGCCATTACAGTCTCCTCCATCTGGTGGAGGTTGCCAAGGTCACCTGTAGCTCATGGCAGAAGGATGGGGATAAAATGAGGAACCACATATGTATAAAGAACATCTTGGATGATGTTTGTGGCAAAAGAAGGCAGTGTAGAAGGAGAAAATAATTAATTTGAGAAGGGGGAGAAATGAGGAAGTCAGTTTGGCAAAAACAAAAGAGAAATCCCATCTCTTTCCTTTCTTACCTGGTGCAGACTGAGGAGCATGAGATGGAAAAGTCGTGCTAGATGGGAGTGTGATAAGAAAGGAAATATTACTTATGGGTAGTAAAAGAGGTGAGAAAGCACTTTTGAAGTGAGTCAAACTCTGAGACATTGAGGCTGTAGAAATTATCTGCGTTGAGTTTTTTTTTAATAGATGAACACAGTTCCACAGAAAATGAGGTAGGAGGAGAAGGCTTGGCATGAATTTAAGGAGGGAGATGGAAGAAGATGTTGAAGGTGTAGAGGGAGGAGAGAAAAAATTGGTCACAAGAGAGATGGGAAGCAAAACCTTGGGTTTGGAGTGGAGAGGCAAGGATCTGTTCTGTGTTACTCTGTATGCAGATGTCCTAAAAATTACAAGCAGTGTGATTTGGAAAATAACCTGAAAATCTGCCTTTCCCTTATTTCACTGTCAATGATTCTTGTCTCACCTTCTTGTTGTCTTTTGTTTTAAAAGTTATTTTGCAGAATACAAGAAAGTTCTCAAGTCCTTTATAAATTGGAACAAAATAAAACCAAGCAAGAGTTAGCTGAGAACTCAACTAAAATGCCTCCTTTGAGGATTTTGCAGCAATACAAAGTAAGTAGACTGCTGGAGATGCAGGTAATAGAGGTGGGATAGCATATCTGAGAGTTCATTGTTCCTGAACACCACTGCGTAAGTTAGGCTCTGTGTGTGTGTTAGGCAATAGTGCAGTGCAGAAGGAAAAAACCTGTAAAGTCAAACAGTGCTGAGGAGCTTGTCCTCTGTGATGCACTTGTGCAAGCTTATTTTGACTAGGTATACTGTTGTTGATGAAGTGAATGCCCATTGGTATTTGGAGGGTGTCTTTAAGGTAAATTTTGTTCAAAACCAGTAAAGGTTATTTTCTGAGGGATTGCTCTGTGATGTGCGTTGAAACAATAGTAAGTGAGGAATGGCTGGAGAGGTACCCTCAATCAAAAAAAAAAAACGAAATTGGGTAAATGTCCTGTCATGTGTTGGCCATTTAGTAGCAAGCTTTAAATGATGTGTTATTTGGACTTAAAATAGAGATCAGTTGAGCTTCAGTCTTTCTAGGTCTCCAGAATAATCAGTGAGTGAGAGAATGAATGACAAGAGCTTTAGCATGAGGACTTCTTTTGTATTTGTCCTTCTTAGCCTATTTAAAGGCTCACATCATCAGTTTCTTTGTGTCAGTCTGTTCGTCGAGTTCTGCTTTTCTTGGTCAGCTAATTTTCAAGATTCAATACAATGTCTGTCTTTTTGTGGGGGTGCGAAAGGGAAACTTGTATTTAAAAACCCAAATGATTGTCCAGCCTTCACTGTACTCTAAGAAACAAGAAACTCTGTCTGTACTGTGAATGTTGGCCTCCTGTTTTTCCAAAATTGTCTGTAAGGCCATAATTTTTGGGGTGAAGCAGAATGTCCTGAATTCAGTTACTTAGGCTTTTGTTTGTGGGACAGCAAGTAAACGGTCTTAATTTTTTTTTCTTGAATTTTTTTTTTTTCCCCCAGGATTTCATGTCATCTGTATGTGCCAGACTTTTTGAGGTGTTGTTTCCTGGTTCATCACACCCAACCAGGTTTTCTGCACTAAGTATTTTAGAATCAATAGCAGAAATATTTTCTGTTCCGAAAGGTAAGAAGTCTAATTTATAGCCTTTTAATAGACTGTAGGAATAGGACATATTGAAGGAGTGTCTTTTATGCCAGCTAGTCAATTTTTGTCAAAGTAAAAGGGTATTCTTAGTCCTTGATTTCTATAGCATTTCTTGGGTTGTTTTTGTTTTACCTCAAGGGAGGGTAGTAAGTTTTATTGGAAAAATGAATATTGAAGTAAATGCAAATAATTAATGCCTGTTGCAGATCTTCTGTAAATTTGGATCTTCTTGCATAGCCTGTTTTTTAGGAAGGTTTATTTTTTTTATTATGAGGAAAACTTCTGGGCAACTTTCAATGTATTTGATAACTTCACTCCTTTTTCCTGAACATATATCTTGATTGCTTGAAATGCTGAATTCACAAAAACTCTTGATTGAAAAATATTGCATATCCTTATGATATTATGCTAAATAGAAAACAGTTTTATTGTCCAGTTAATGCTGATGTACTGGTGTTATTTTGAATTTTCTTCATGATTCTATGACCGTCTTAATTCAAGAAATACTTGTTAGAGCCTTGGAGTATTGATATTCTTGCTAAATCTTGTCTCTGGATCATATGGCCAACATAAAAATATGTTTCAGTCCTAAATTGTAAAACTTTTTTTCAAAGGAATGAGTTGTCTAAGATTAAAGTTGATTTTGAGAGGGAATAAAAAATGCCATCTTGCTAAATCATTTCTCAAAACCCCTTGATAAGTGAACACATTAATATTATTATTATGAGTATGTAGTATATTGTTACTGCTTTTTTAAAAGATATAGTTATCCTCAGTTGTCTGTAATAGCAGCTGAGGATTTTATAAATTGGACATTACTTCTATAAAGGCGATTCAGCTGTTGTGTTCTGTGCTGTATTATGGTGTAGTTGTTTACATCCTAAAATTTCTGCTTTCTTTACGGCATTAAGTCAAGTCACCAGAATTCATAACTCATTTATATCTGAATTAAAACCAAAAGAAATTGTAACGGCTTATATTTTAAGGTATTATTCCTATGACCAAATAATTCAAAACACCAAGTGCCAAAACACACTGAAGCTTTCAACCTCTTTTTTGAAAGGAATTATTTTCTAATATTACTTACTTACAGAAAAGAGCTTTTAAGCAAAACTAAATGAAGATTATTTTTAATGCTGAATTTAAAGGGAGTAAATGGGATTCTATTTTTGGCAATAAGTTATTTTCTGTATTACTAAGAGTAATTTTTTTAAAAAGGTAAGCCTTTTTTATTCCTAACAATGATAAATACGGTATTCTAAGACTCATTAAGAGAGATAATATTAAAATAATATTTTAGCTAAAATTTTAATGCTTCTTTTAGTATAGCAAAGCAGAGTGTATACTTATTCTGGAAGGAGTTACAGCACAACTCTCTAAGGTATTAATTTCTTTGAACAGGCCAGGCACAAGTTTTTCACTTGGATCAGGAGATCGATTCTGCTCGTGTCCAAACTTTGATCCAGTGTTTTGCCAGTACTTTTGAGGAAGTAAAAATTCTGGCATTTAGACTTCTGATGAAACTACGCGATGTTGCATTGAATTTACAGGTATGAACTGGAAGAGTTTAGAGGGAGTAATTTCGTGGAAGATGAATGTTCTGTGGTATACCTGGTGCTTGTGTTAGGTACAGAGCAGGAATCCTGGACCTTAGAAGCCGGTCCAAGTTGCCTGCAGTAGTGTTCACCACTGTCACCTTCTGTGTATTTTTGTACAGCATCTGCCCTTACCTAAGGAGTTGCACTTGTTTCACTAATGGATGAAGGAGTTTGGGAAGTTCATTGGGTATGACTACGAACTATCAGAGAAATAATTAATGCAAGCTCTTGGCTTAGCTGTGACTTCCCTTTGTAAATGATTGAGGCAGTTTGACTCGGTTATTCTTGTACTTTCAGGAAATTCAGCTCCCTGTTTCCTTTCCTTTTGTAATTTGTCTCAGATTCCATTATCTGATTGGGTTTTTTTTATTTCTCACAAATTTTATTCAGCGGTGATCTTATTACTTCCAAATCATTGATAAAGACACTAGATGCCATCTGTCCTGGGACTCANCTTCAAGAAAAGTTATTTTTAAATTCATTAGTACATATGAACAAATACTGCTACCAAGTAAACTGTGCTTCACTGTAATGTCCATTAGCAGATAAAACAAAGTAATTTGAAAAAAAAATATTCTCCGCGAAGTGCAGTGTGATCGAATACTGCTTTATAATGGCTGTCCCCATCCTCAATGTCTATATAACTGTATCCTTGCTTAATACATGCACATGCATGTTTAGAGTGTAAGGTGATCAGTGCACAAAACAAATGTTTCTTAAGAAATATGTACCAGCAAACTTAATGAAAAGCATGTTCTCAGATTCCAGGGTGGTAAGAAGCTTAACTAAATCAATCTGGAAGCTCTGTTAAATGAGCAATATTACTGCTTTGTTTTGTTTTTTTTCCAGGATTCTGAAAATCTAGATCTTCTATTCCAAGCAGCAATTGATCTTAGCACGAGTACCAAGCCATATGATTGTGTCACTGCGTCATATTTGTTGAACTTTTTAGTATATCACAAAGGACTGCAGCACATTTGTTTAGGAAAATGGCTTGAGCATAACCCCCAGATGGATGAAAACACATCAGTGAGTACAGTGGAGAAGAACACTTTGGCAGGTAAGATTAAGGAGGAAAAGTTCTTCTATATTTATTGGAAGTTTGCTGCTTTTCCATACGGCTTTTGGTAGGAGGCTTAGTGAGTAAGGGATGCTTATTTCTAACAGGATTTTAAGTATATTGCGTTTTGCTGTTAAGAAGCCAGGCTCTTTAGTAAGATCTTAATCTAGTTCTGTTTGTGTTGAGGCTGTAAGGTGGCTTTTATTATTATTTTGACCAGTGACATTTGAAAGTGCTATGGAGGCCCAAGTAGTGAGCCTGGTGAGTGAAGTGCATGAAGTGCAGGGAAGGACCCTCTGCTTCCCCAGAGGGAAGGCAGCTGTAGTTGGTCTGTGTTTGTTTCAATGCTCAATGTTTGCAACGCTGCCCCTTGGAGCTCTGTTCACTTGGACCCATTCTGCTGTGTGATTTGCAGTCCTATGAATACACATCCACGTTAATGAGGCTTTGTTCACATAAGGAATATTTTTGTTTGGTTTAGTGCCCCTGGATGAAAGATGTCAGGCCTCTAGATGTGGCAGGTTTGGGAAATTTGTTAAGCCAGCGTCCTCTACCTTATGTAATCTTCACTGAAACTAAAATACTTCAGTTCATTATTTGTAATAAAACATTTCTATAATTTGCAGTAATCTCAATATTCTATACTTTTTTTCTGCCATTCCTGGCTTCTCTACAGATGCCTGTTAATACTTTCTTCATATGCAGTGACGTAACAATTTTGAGACATGGTTGTGCTTGCCATAAGTCAAGGAAGTGTGTGGGTAGCCTCATGTCTCATTGCTCTGGGGTATCTGCTGCTGGTGGTGATCCAGGGTTCCTTGTTAGGATCTGTGATTTGTTCCGATTCTGGCACTGAGAAGTCACAAGCTATAACTAGAATTAAAATAAGCACGTGTACCCTTGAAAATTGGTCAGGTTGTTTAGTGGAAAACATAAGGTTCAAATGTATAACTGTGAGCTTTTGATCTTTAACATTCTGCTGTACTCATCATTGTATTAATGTGGCTGTAAGGATGAAGTCTGACTTGCAGTATGGGGCAGGTAACTCCTTGTGACTTCATCATGAGCTGTGGGATTGCCCCTGAACATAGGATGTGGGTTGTGCTTTTCACAGCTGCCCTTTGGTTCAAAGACAGATGAAATTGACTATGAAAAATATTGCTGGAGTTTAGGTAACTGAGAATCAATGGTAACATATATTTCAATGACAAAAGAGGGAAAAGTATAATAAAGGAGATTGCTGGGCATATTCCATTGAATTGTTGTGTACACAAGTTTTATTCCTGTTTCTTAAAGCAGATTTGTTTCTTAGAAAATACAATATATGAATGTTCAATGCAAATCTGTGCTTTAAAATATTTTAGTTATCAAGCTTTTGTTGGTGAATGTTGAAGAAGAAATTTTCCAAGCCAAGAAGTCTCTGCTTCAAGCAGCAGCATTGTTCCCCATGTATGGGAGAGTGCACTGTATAACTGGGGCTTTGCAGCAATTACCCTTCAAGTAAGTAAAATATACTAAATAAGTTGTAACTCTGTATTTTAAGAAAAACATACTAAATGGGACGTTGTAACTCCATCTTTAAGTGCAGTGGAAGAGTTGTTAAGGAGAACAGAAAATCATGCAGTATCATTTATAAGGAAATCCAGTACCTGTGGCATTTCAAACGCTTTCTGACTGCTGCAGTGTTTGATACTTCCTTTGTATGTGTTAAACTCAGCCTTAAGACTTTTCAATCTCTACTTTATTTATAATTTCCATAAATATTATTGCACAAGTGCTTGTAATTTTGATTCTTTCATTTAAATATTATTTTAATCCATGTTGTGATGTGTTTTCGTTGTGATTTTGGTTTTGATTTTTCTTTTCCTTAAGTAACTTGACACTGGTGTCTGAATGGAAGGAAATGGTGAGCAGGCTCATTCTGATGTCATACGGCCTCTCTGCTGTAGTATCACCAGTAGTACAGAGCTCATCACCAGAGGGTCTTATTCCAATGGACAGTGATCCAGGTAAAGAACCAAATAGAATCCCAAAAGAATTATTTTCAAATCTGATGCTCCTGAAGGTCTCTTTGTCTTGCAGTCGTTCAGAACTAGACCAAGCGCCCCTCCCTTTCAGCTTCTCATTTTATGTCATAATTTTAGGTCACTCTTAATTTCTGGTAAAGTTTTCTTGACTTCGTCACTGAAAAACCCACAAACGTTTGCAGACTGTGTTGTTGCATCTCTTTGAAAACGGGACTGTAAATTCAGATTTTCTCCCTCAATCATTCTAATCACCATAGAACCTTGTTGTGGGTTTTCTTTTTAATGCCAGTAGCTTTTTTTTTTTTCACTTACACACCCCAAATGAATTACATTAGCATAAAGAACTGGAAATAGAAGACAAAACTATCCTAAATATCCCTCTTGTTTAATGTGCAGAAAGTGCAGATCGTCTGCAGATGATTCTGCAGGAGATACAACCACAGGACACGAATGATTATTTTATGCAAACAAAAATTCTGAAAGAACACTGCAAAGAAGAATCTGAAAAGCTGGCTGACCAGAGGCCAATGAAAAATATTTGCATGGAAATGAGAGGTAAATCCAAGGCTATATTAGCAATTAAATCAAGGTATTTTTTATAGAGGAGGCATTTTATGTGGATGATGAGTTGGAAATTACTTGCTTATGTAATGTTTCAATTCTTTCCTGTCCCGAAGCTAGTTATACATGGACGTGGTTTTAAAGGCTAATTCACTGTGCTTCTGGAAAATTGTGGTTAATCTCTCTTAAGACACAAGTGACATTAGTTATTTTGATATTGGCCTAGACTCTGTTACGTTAACTGCAGTGGCCAGGTAATCTTGAACACGTTTTCTATCAAGCTATGCTTCTAATGTATTTCCTGTTGGGAAGTGTTACAGTGATTTTCCTCTCTATGTACACGAGGCTGGTGGAGACTACGTTCATGCACTACAACTTGTAGCATGACATTACATGAGCAGCAACTTCAGTTTGAAAGATTCCAGTGGTAAAATAGCAGGTAGTATTTTTCTGTTTTAATGAATAGCAGCTATGAAACTGAACCTTACAGCGATAAAGAAACTGTAAACTTTGGCATCTTTAGTGTAGGCCAGAAGAAGTTTACAGAATATCCGTACATTTTAAAATTCAATAGTTCATGCAAGCTTTTGAACTCCCTTTGCGCGGTTGCTTTTTCCTGTGTTTGAAATAGTTCGGTGTCGCCGTGTGTGCTCTCTGATGAGAAGGGGCACACACGTGCCAGTGCCGCAGTGGCCACCAGGTGGCGGCGGTGTGTCACTAACGCCGCTTCCTTTCGGGAGGCGCCGGGAGACGGTCCATGGAGCGGTGGATGCGGGAATGCCTGCCTAGGAAATTGTACCTGTGTCTGTAGCTCGCTGTGCGAGGAAATAGTAACTGTAATTGTCTGCTTTTTAAAACAGCACTTCCCTGATAAAATGTTTACGCTACTGCCTTTCCCAAGTGCAAGAAAGTAAAGCAACTGTTGAGCAGGGAAAGCAATTTGGCTCAACAAGATTGAATTATCTTTGGGGCAGGCAAGTTTAGAAGTTTTTTCATAGTTAATTGTGTTTTGTAAGACAGGCTACGTGAAGTTCGAATTACACACCTGCATCTGAGAACCTTGAGTTACACTGTTGCATTTGTTTTTTTCTGTTTTTAAGGCAAAGACAGGCAAGTGTGTGATGTCACAGCTCAAATGGTTCTTGTATGTTGCTGGAGAAGCATGAAGGAAGTATCTCTGCTCTTAGGGACACTGTGTAAACTTTTGCCTTCACAGACTACATCTGAACCTTCAGATGGGTTGATTACTGTAGAACAGGTAGGGAAATACTTTTTATTATAAAACCTGCAATTTCTTCTTGGGTGGTGGTGAGGCAAAGGCAGTTTTCAGATTTTTTTTCTTAAATCTATGTTCTATTTGGGAAAAGTTGTGGGTTTTAAATTCCTTTTAATTGCCATGGCCTAAGGGTTTTCTTTGTTATGCTTGGTTATCTGTCCTGTTTTGATCCAGTGGTTTTCAGAACACATAACTACAATAGAAACAGATAAGTGAAGAAGTTATTATACATAACTAACAAAATAATTAATTCTAATTGTATTGGGTTATTTATGAGATGTGGGCTGTGTTTAGGGATACCAGTGCCTGCCTGCCACCTTCCCTGTTGTCTCTCTCTCAGGATATATTAGTCACTAATAGAATTGCTAAAAAAATCTTCTAAACTGACTTCATATTCAAAGTCTCTTTTTTGTCATTTTGAACTCTACATGTTTGGATTCTGCTTAAAGCTCTTCCTTAATTAGCCTTCAGAGTCAAGAGTTTTGAAAGTCAAACATGCTGTCTAGTCTTAGTCTTGTCTTCCTCCTATCCATTGTTATGAATAATTTGTATGTAATGTGACTGTATCTTTTTCCTCTGATTTTTTTGATATGAGAGATTAGAAATGTTAATATGCCATCTGGGTCTCTTGCAGAATGTTGAGTTCAGTGTTTACAAGAAATTAGATTACTACAGGCATTTATTTGGGAAATATTTTGAGTTTATTAAATTTCTGTTTTAATTGATGACCTTTTCATTTCCATATGTTTCAACAAAACCAGTTTGCATAGAAGACTGAAATATGAAAGATAACAACTTTTTAACCTCTTTTTCTTTCCAACAGAAAACACTTATTTAGTTTTTCCTTAGGTGTTAGAACTTTACATTTTAAAATAAAAGATGTATTATGTACTCTAGATTTTATTTCTTATCTGATGTTGTGGTGCCATGGAAATAGTGTTGGTGTCTTTATTCTTGCATTGTCTCCAGTCCTCATGTTTTCATCTGGTTAACAGCTGTGCTTGTGTTGTTGCCGGGGTCTGGAGGGCAGATGAGAACAGATATGCATTTCCACCATTATTTTCCTTAATCTGCACCAAGTGAAAGAGGAATTGGTGTTTTAGAATGAGTCAGTTTTAACTGTAGCATCTCTGGTTTTGGAAAGCAGATGTTGCTTTTCTTTCAGAAATAATACATTATTAAGGAAGGAGTTGGACTTCCATGGTCCTTGTGGGTCCCTTCCAGCTCAGGATTTTCTGTGATTCTATAAAGATACCTTCTTTTCCTATAGATGCCTCTTCAGCTTGTTTATGCTTCAGATGTCTTGTTCTAAAACAAAAGGCCTTCATTCTCCTTTGAAGAATGCTAATGGATGAGAAGTCAGTTTGAAATCCTGATTTTCCTCAGGCTTGCAAGGAAATATGCAAAGAAAAATACAGGCATTTTCTCTATACTTTTGTAACTTTTAGGTCATTACCGCGTTTTGTACAAAAAAGGGGGATTTCATCAGAAATGACAAAAAATGCCAATGCCTTAACTGCTGGGGCTTGAGACTTATTAAACACTTCTCAGAGTTGACGAATCAGCAAATTGGATTTCGTTATCTTATGCACGTAGAACTTTTCTTTCAAGTTGCCCATTCTTTTTCTTCATTTTGTAACTATTGGAAGAGATTTAAGAATACAGAGAATGAAAACTTTGAGAGAAACCTTGGTCAACTTGCCTTGAGCCAAGGCTAAGTAATTGTTGAGAAAACCTGGTAGCACTTCTTGGCCAGTGTGTGTCACCCTGTTGCAAACCTTCCTCCTGTTGTCCCGTGCTCCACGTCTGGGTCAGTAACTGTGTTGAATTGGATCAATGCTGTCGATAACTCACTCACCCAGAAGATCACAATGAGTTGTTGAATTTGCTCACAGTCTTCTAATTGATTGTAGCTGCTTTTTTAATGGAGCATGCAGATGGAAAGACAGTGTGTTACAGTGCTGGTGTGCATTAGGAAATGGCACAACAGAAGTTCTTCCTGGCAGGCAGTGTGGTGTTGGGGGCTACTCTTTGCAGCAGTAATGCTGCCTGTTGTGCTGTGCACCTGTGGGGGAGAGGTTGGCAGGGAGGCAGCTCCTGCATGATACTTGATTGTTGTTTGTAGGAGGTTGGGTCAACATCAGATTTGCACTCTCCTTTGTCATTTAAGCAGGAGGTTGGGTTTACATGGCAGTCTCCAAAACATCAGTTGTTTTACATGGTGGCCTTGCCTTTAGAAATAATAGACATAGGAAGTGCAGAGTACAGCTGGAGGAATCTCTCTGTTCAAGTGCATATTCTACTTTTTGTTTTCCATCTGGTCCTAAAAGTCCAGAGATGGCAGGCTCAGAGCTCTGCCTGTTAAGAAAGTCAATATCAATCGTAACATGTAACTACCAAGTAATAGAAAGACATCTAATGAAGATACTGTGTTGTTTTTGTTGTATGACATGCAAATCATTAATGCTCCAAATCTGGAGGAACATTTAGCTCTTCCTCAAACTCCTGTTTTTCTCACCTGGAAGTTTTAAGAAAATTTTGGGAGCTAAGCTGGCCAGAGCTGTGTGCCAAAGTGAGAAGAAACAGGCTGCAGAAGTAAAGACTTACTTGTCCCATGGCCTGTATTAATCTTTTGGAACATCTTGGAGAGAATTCATATCTTGAATACCCATATTCTTGCCCTCAGCAGCAAGTGTGGCCCTGTGTGTTGTTGATTGTTGAATTAGTAAGATTCACCTGTTACGTTCTAAGTTTCTGACCAAGAACTGAGTTATGGTAGTGCTGCTTCTAGTCTGTGAGTTTAGGAAAGACTCCTGAAGTAAATTTTAAATAAGGACATTAAGTATGTGCTGTGTATATTAAACAAATTAAGTGGGAAATTTGATTTAGATCTTGAAAGTTGATGAGAATTAAAAGAAAAAACCCAACAAACAAGACAGTCTATGCTTTGTGGAATGAGATTGTGTGGATCTGTAAAATTCCAAACAGATTTAAAAGCTTTGTATTGTAATAGAGCTCTAGAAAATAACTATGAATGAA
>VYZR01083804.1:42990-61330 GCA_013400675.1 Oxylabes madagascariensis
GTCTCTATTGCAAAATGAAGGGTAATGTGGAGATATCTAAACTAGCAGAAGCACTATTGGGACATATGTATTGTGCAGTGAAGCCCTATATTATTCTACTGCACCCAGGCTAAGATCTGCCATCAATCCAGGCTTCCTGGCTCTGATACTGTCTCATTCTGCTGTGGCCACATCAATTATATTGTGCTTTATTGCTGTGAATACACGTCTTTGATTCTTCTGGAGGGAACCAGCTCAAACTTGCAAAGAAGCTTGTAAAACAAAAATGAAACTCTAAATGTAAGAAAGAGAACAATTTTAAACATGCAGTATTGTTCTTAATACCTTATGTAGAACTGTACTTTGGAAGTGCACACAATCAGACACAGGTAAGAAACATGGGAGGGTTTGGAGGTAGTGGGTTTTTTAATGCTACTACAATTCTAAGAGTGCTTGAGCTTAGATTTGAAGCTGCTACCTGGAAAGGTCAGTCTGAACTACTGACTGTATACACCACCTTTTTAATTGTATTTGCTAAATATTTGAAGCCCTAATCCCCACCAACACCTCTACAAGCTGCCTCAACACTAACAGCTAATAGGGTGATGATGTTTTGGAATCTATGAGCTTAATAAAATGCATTAACATGGTCTTGAGTGATATGCTGTCTCTACGTTAGAAACCAGTAAACTTTGAGGTACATCTGTCATTTCTCATCATCTTTTGGCTCAAATGCTTGGGCTCCTTTCCAAAGGAGAGGAGTGTTGGCTGGGAAATGTGACACTGTCTGACAGGATTTAGGAGGGCACATCAGAAATAAGACAAAGCAGGGCACAGGAGAATGCATCTGCCCTCCAACAGATACAGCCATTCCACTGTGTGGCTATGAATAACCCAAAATCTCCCCAGCTGGTAGATTCTGGTCAAGAAATGAGGCAAATACCCATGCCGATCCCAATAAAGATGAAGAATATTTCAAACAAGTTTTTATAATGTCAACAGATAATAATTTTAACTCAGTTACTCATGGATTCTTAGAAAGAAAGCCTATTACAGAATGACATAGCTTTGTGCTTGAATAAATTGCTAATTTAATGAGTCATACCAGCATACCTAGCTTTTAAACAGCATAATTTACCAGTGAATCACAAAGTGATTAACAAGCCTTTATTGTTTGTTTTGCCCTTGAGAACACAGGTTCTCAAAGACACATAATGCATTATTACTCTTGGGTATATTTTAGACACATGACAGCTCAGAATGAGAGACAGATTTTCCATGTTCATATCCAGAGCTCTTAAAACAAACCTGTCCCTTCAGGTAAATAGCAGCACTAACAGGAATCATTGCTTCTGTAGTCTATATTAAAATGCTGCTGTGTCAGAAGTAGAAACACTCAGTTACACTGAAGCATAGTACTCTGAGTTCAGATACAAGAAAATCATTTCCTTTTTACCAAGGAAATGTACTGCAAAATTAACAAAGAATTGCTATTTCAACACAATATGTACTTGATAAACAAAATATACGATCATATTCCACTGCAAACACTGAATACATTTTATTCCTAAAAAAAATCCTTTCTTTTTGTGGTGATGCATCCTTCCCTCCTTTCCATGTTGCTCTGTGATCTAAGAAATTCTTGTTAGGCTCAGCCTTGATGAACACCTTGATAGACCAGCCCTGCCTCACTCATGGAGATACAACTATTTGTGAGAGTATATTGCAAGCCACATAAGGAGATGGTTCTCTTGGTGAAAGAGCATTTCTTTTTTCTCATCCTTCTGTTGCCCAACTCAGCTCACTAAATATTTCCTGGAATAATTGCAATTACACAACTGCTAAGAGGGGGGAAATGACAGAAGAAGACAGTTGATTTTCCTCAGAGTAGCTGGCATGGTGTTTTGTTTTGCATTTATCACCAAAACAGTATTGTACAAATTGAAAACAAAGGAATCTTGTATTTGTTTCTACAAAATTTCAGGACATTTGATACTGAAATAATTCCTTTCTAATGCCATTTATCAAAGAATTGACATGGCAGCAAAAAGGAATATTTCTATGTTATTATAGCTTCAGCATGAATTCGTTGGCAGGTAGGAGTTGTATCCTTGCCTCTTCAAAGTCTGTCTTCCCAATTTTTATAGAGTGATTCAACACAAGAATCCAGGTTAAGATAATACAACGTACTGACCATAGAAAATTCATGTGTCTAAATAGCTTTAAATTCTTTAGTACCCGCTGTTCTCTTACTGAATTTCTGTCACCCTTTTGATCCTCAGTCTGTTGCTTTAAACAATGCTTTGCTGTAGTTCTCTTCAGTAGGGAATATCAGAGAACCCACAGCTTGGTCTTGTTTCCACTCCCTTCCAAGCACAGGATGTTTGTAGTTATTTTCCCTAGGAAGAAGTGCAAAGCAATTTTAATGAAGAGTTGGTTCCATTTGCTTTTTTGAAAGCAATTTTTTTTTTTCTTTTTTAACCTTTCTGGTCACACAGAACACCTAGTTCTTCCAAAGGCTAATGTTTAGTGAAGTATAAGATTACAGACAAACAGTTTCCAAATCTCTACTCCCTAAACCTGCAACAAGAAGTACACTCTGGACTGGAAAACACCTCACTGACATCGTTGCCATGGCAAAGCTTAATATGAGTTTAGAGACTGGGCATGCAGCCAAGAAGAAAATGAGGAGAGCTGACACATGACATTTCCCCCTTTGTTTTTTCATATAATTTGCTTTCTGCAGCTCATCTCAAGAGCACAAGAAATGTTTCAGCTTCAATTATCTCCACAGGAGTTTCATTTTTTTTCCCCTTTTCTTTTTGTAATATTTTTTTTTCTTCAATACCCAGGGATTTACATATGTTCATTGCAAATAATTCCTAAAAATATTGTTAGCATATGTGCTGTGATTTCCTCTTTATTAACAGAAACTAGATTTGAAGATGGGAACACAAACCTAACAGCTTCTCATCAACTACAGTTTAATTTGATAGCCAATAAGGACAACATTTTCAGGGGAAAAAAAGTACCAGCATAATGTAAAACACAGATATCTGTGTTGGTTTATCATCCTAAACTGAGCTTACAAACCCCATCACTTATTGTATCACTGCTTAAGTCCCACCATTTTCAGCCAGTGTTGGGCAAGGTTGGTATAACCTGACTCAGCAATTGCATCCAGTTAACATAAACGGTATAGTAAAATTCAAATATAGAGACTCCATAGAAGTATAGAGCCTACAAAGCCCTCTGAGAGTGTGAACTTGGCCAAGGCCATCACGCTACAGGGGCCTCTGGCTGGCACAAGGAGTTGGTGGCCACTGCCAGCACAGTCCTGGAGCAGCCCTGGCCCAGGTGGGGCCAAAGGCTGCCTTCCTCAGTGCTGCTGTGCTGTCTGCTGTGTTCTACAGCTGAGGCCAGCTTCCTCTTCCACCTTCCAGTCCCAAGAAACCCCAGCAGAGCTTTCAGCTGCCACACAAGCACAGTCTGCAGAACTCTGCACCTTCTGCTTGTCTGATACCTGTTGGCATTCTGCCACAATTCCAGAAAGCTTGTCTCCTTTGGATGGCAATGATGCTCAAGGTGAAACACATCCGAAATCAAAACCCTGGTCTGCTACAACAGAGAGCAAATTGAACTTAGCATCTGGTACCTATAATCTGGTCATACATCTTTATCATTCCGAAACAAGCAATTCCAGAATTCTTCTTTCAAATACACAGAAGTTTTCATTTTATTCAGATTCCAAAATGAAATTTTGGAGTGTCTTTTACAGCAATGAAACCTTGTCTCCCAATTGATTTTAAGAAATGCATTGCAAAACAAATAACTTTACGGCAAATAGGAAAGGTTTGAGCTGTTCCACTGTACCCTCACAGTAATTATAGTTGGAGGCCTAGATTTCTAAACTCTTTCCTAAGATGTAGGCTATCAGATACACCTCTTAGGAGGATTTGTAGCAAACCAGTAAACCCTTGGTGAAATGTTCTAAAACTCAGAAATACTTTAAACTCATACCCTCAATGGACTAAAATTGCGAGGAAGGAAAGTAATCAGTAGGCTAGTGCATAGCAATAAACTTGTACAGCAGGTGTAAGGTGGACAATCCTTTGAAATGAGGAGAGCTATCAACAGGAATATTAAATTAGGAGGAAATAAAATAGAAACACAAGGCACTTATTCATGTTTTTGAGCTTATACACAAGGGCTGGCAGTCACTCTGCTTAACTACAAGGACAGCCATTCTCCTGTCACATGGAAGCAATCACTCATTGGAAAAGTACCTGTAGGGATGCTACCAGGAGTAACTGCCCACAGGCAGGCATTTCTGACTAGATCAGAATTTTTTTAGTATGAATGGTGACAGTGTTCAGCTGAAATGGCTGAATGTGGACTAGGTTGAAAAAATACTCCCTATAACCTGATGTCTTTATGAACATAATGAAAACGCTGCATGACAGTACAGGAGAGTTTACAACTGCTGCAATCTATTTAGCCATCTGTCCAGCAAAAGGTCAATGTCATTAACAGTTTAAAGTCACACACTGACATGGGAAAGTATAGACCAGACTTCACATAAAAGAAGAGAACCCAAATCAAGAAAATAAATACTTTGATTCCAGAAATGACACCATTATTTTCTTTCAGAAACCCAGATCTATTACCATATAAAATGCTGTAGAAAAATGTTACTATAGCCCTTAATCAGGTGTTTCAGCCACATTAAAACACCAAG
This sequence comes from Oxylabes madagascariensis, assembly GCA_013400675.1. Classification (NCBI taxonomy): domain Eukaryota; kingdom Metazoa; phylum Chordata; class Aves; order Passeriformes; family Timaliidae; genus Oxylabes; species Oxylabes madagascariensis. The sequence goes on from VYZR01083804.1 coordinate 47,708, forward strand.
GATGTCAAGTTTTCAGACCTGGTTCTGGGATATTAGATCATATTAAGAAGCTTACAGTTACACACATAAAACCACATTTGATCAGACAACAAAGACCATTCAAGAAGCAACTCAAGTCAACTCTTCCGCCTCTCAGCTGCTTTTCTAGGTTGCCAACTTGAAAACATCAATGGTATTTTTGATGTATGATTGCATTGCATAGAATTGGGAAAGCATAAAGAAGATGATCACAAGAAAAGCTTAAAAAATAAACAGCATTTAAAGGACACAATTCTAACAAATAGGAATGGCTAGAGGCCAAGAAAAGGCAATTGTCTGGGTGAGGAACATGTGTAGCTGAATCTGCAAAGAAGCACCAGATGTTTCCAAACCAGCAATGGCTCTCCCTATAGAGAGCTGCTCAGACTCATGGTTTCAATTCCCCTGCTTTTGCTATCTGTAGTAAATTCCTTCTCCCAAACCCCTGACAGGTATTCTGCCATGCCCAGATCTTAGGGTGCATTTATAGAAAACCTGCATGTGACCCTCAAACACAACACACATCAAGTGCAGCACCTGAGGACTGCTACTGCTTTGAAAATCCCAGCGGTACCACTGTGTGCTGGAAACAGCCAAACTGGATGGTCACAGACACCTAGAAACTCTAAGCCTAGCTCTGCCATCCAAAAAATCTACCAAGATAGAAACAGCAGTTAGAGCCAGGAAAAACAGCAGCCTTAACTTAAATGAAAATGCGTGTGCTAGATACTATTTTCATACTAGCAGTTGCCAAAGGGATGTTTTCTGGGATCTTTTAATCTTAAATCTCATGACCTTATAAACAATGTGGGACCAACCATACAACTTGCAGCCACACCATGCTCAGAACAAGCACTACTCTGATTTGCATGGCTGAGGATCCAACACCCACACCCTCACAAACAAATGCACCCACTTGGGATGCGGCAAAGAAGTGAATCTTGCTCCTTTTTCTCTTTTGGAAGCATTGCATCTGTCACAAATCCAGAAAGGTGGCAGCTTAATAGGAACAATTCCTGAAGGTTCTGATGAGCATATGTGGGAGCAAGCTCCAGACAAAGAAAAACATTCATTGCTAAGCGATAAGAATTAATATCCAGGTTTTAAAGTTCTTCTTTGGAAAAATGCTAAACCTATTGAAAATATTAGACTCCTTTAAATTTAATCTTTACTTGGTAGAAATCAACATAGCTTTACTGAACTTAGCACAAGTACACTGATTTTTCTCTGGCCAAAGATCTAAATGCAACTTGGAAACAAATAAGTTCTGTGAAATTTCACAGGAATTAGGCACACAGAGTTCTACAAAATTCATTTACAAATCCCTAGAGATGGAGAAAGACTAAGAATCACTACATAGGATTTTTGATCTATCCTTAGGAAAAAACACTTCTCAAATACACTGTTGTCATGCTACAAAAGAAAAAGAAAAGCTAAACTCAGTCCTTCTTCATGAAAAGGTTTTAGCAACCTCATGGGGCAAGTAGAAATATGTTAAATTCTTATTGAGGGAGAAATATATGGGTCTCCATAACCTACAGCTGTTAATGATAATGATAATGCCAGCTGCCATAATCAAAGCAACAGTAACTCAACTAGTTAAAATATAAAGAATGACTGCCTGCCAAAGCATATTTAACTTCAGGTAGCATCTCTGCAATTGACAAAATAGACATCCGTTCCAAAGATAATCCTCAAATTATCATTTTCTCACTTAGTGGATTTATGTGATTTAACATGCAGTCATTTTCTCATTAAGACCTAAATATAAAGTACTTGAACAAGTGATTGCTGTATTCAAACCATTACAGAGCATTTCTTTCGTGGTGTTCCTGCCTCTGGTACCCAGAACATGTAATGATTTGCTTTTAAAAGCCAACATGCTGTAGGAGTCAGGCATCTTCAAGCTGCTTCACACATCCAGCTGCTGTAGGAAACAGCTGCCCACTGGGGCCTGGACAGGTCAGACAGTAAAGGCAGTCAGCTTTTCTGCAACCTCCTCCCCTGAAAGCAAGGTCACCTCATTGCAGATATCCCATCCAAGCTTTTTAAAACCTTAACCTTCAATCCTTTGGGCCTTCTCTTGTTCTCTCAGAGTTTTGGTTTATCAGATGACCCTGGAGCAATGACAATTACCCCCACAGCTGCACACATCCTGAGCCAAGGTCGCTGCCAACAGCCCTTGCAGCCTTCCCCAGGGCAGCTGAAAACGGCTGGATGGGCAATATACCCACAATTCCACAGCTGAAGGAAGGGAACAAGGGGTGTCAAAGCCTGCTGATTAGCTAGCACCAGACAGGTAACAAGTGATACCATTTACTGCAAAAAAAAAAATCCAATTCCATTTTAAGAACAAACTGGTTTTCCTTACAGAAACGGTGACACAATAAAAACTGCATTAACAGAGGCAGTGGATTCTCTCATGTAAATGGATCCTAAATGCATCTGAGATATTAAAAAAGAAATCAGAGACAGTCAAGATTTTTAATTTACAGTTCATAGGCACCACATGATTTACTTGCTAATGTATCAAACTGCCACAGGAATAACCATCTCTAAACACCAGTTTGCACACCCAACGTCAAAACTGCCCTTCTCAAAAGTCTCAAAACAGTATAGCTTTCCATGAAAATTAGCAGAAAGNTTATGGATATTCACCTGTCAGAGCAATCTAGGTGACATTGGGCTTTGGGTGGAAGCAGACAGCACAATACTGTAAAAAGCAGAAGCTTCAAGTAGCAAGGCACTGAAAATTAGCAACTGCATTTAGAAGTCCAATTCTACCCTAGTTAGCTGACCAATCCTAATGAAAATAAACTGAGCCAGGCACTCTGAGTTCTTTCACACAATTATCTAAAATTAGCAGTTAAGAAAGCTATTCATTAGTGACCACTGTGTTACAAGAGGGTTTTCAGAAGCTGGGACTGGCTGGCAAACAGTACATTAACTAAAAATGCTTTCCTAATCAGAATTCATAAAATAACTTGTACAGCTCTATTCTCTAATAAATAACAAACCTCATGTTGAAAGGCATTCTTCCCCTCAGTCACAGCAAAATGAGATATGGTATTTCGGTGCTGTTCTCAATAGGCATCCATAATAAATATGTACTGAATAAATAACATACTCTTCCACATATAGAGAAAGGCTATTTGTGAACCAAACATTGAGACACATCTTGACATCAATAACTAAGAACACAGCCACACTCTTCATCTTTCCATTTGCTTACCACTTCTTTTTGACCTGATTAGTATTTGGGAAAACACCCTAAAACTTTCAGTAAGAGTTTCCAAATTGTCCAATGATTTAGGATTACATAGAATAGAATGCTATATTATTCAGATATTTGTATCCTTTTAAGTAAAAGTTATAACTCCACAGGACAGGAAAAGTTTATCCTTGAGGTAGGGTCACAGAAACAACCTACCTAACAAAGGTGTTTGCAGGTTATGGGAAATGCCAGGAACGTTTTGAAGAGCACGTAATGGATGTTAGAAATAAGAAAGCTGCTTGTGCTTGGGGTTTTCATGTTTAGAGTTTTTTTCTTCCCCCACAAAATTATTTCAATGACAAGAAAATCCCTGCTGTTGAGAATTAAAAACTAAAAAGGCAATGATCACACAGTCAAAGCAACAAAAATCCTCAGGTTTAGAGTATTAGCATGGCCTTGGAAAGAGCCAACCCACAGCTGAGAGCAGCTACCCACTGACTCGGCTACAAACAAATCATTAAGCTGCTCTTATTGGTTTTTCCCTGAACTTACTCAAGGCACTGCTAATTTTTTTGTCTTTGGTTTAGAAAACAAGAACTCCTTATATGGGGGACTTTGGTTCTTCATAGAAATCAGTCTCTATGTAGAAGTACCACAGAAAAACTTTTTTTAAAGCACTTCACAATGAAGGTCTCCATACAAAACGCTTACTTCTCCTTATGTGAACAATCCAAACAAGCATAATATCCTCTGTGACAAAGGCAGAGGAAATCTGCATGCCTTTATGAGAAAGGCAGAAGAAATCTGTATGCCTTTCCTCCTCTGCAAATTATGCAAGCACCAACACAATCCCCCTGGGACTACTTAACAGCAACAGGTTACGTTGAAGCCACACCAAAAGCCAGAATACATCTCTTCTTCAAATCATGCAGCCCGCATTCTGTACACTGTGCCCAATTGCAGAAATACAGAAAAACAAAGGGGCATTTTCTAGTGTCACAGCTGACTTAACTATGATTCAAAGAGCTCACTGAGGTCAAAGGGGGAAAAGAGTCAGCATAAATCTCAATGTAATTCCACTGAGCTATGTGTGAACACAATCCTTCAGGCAGATGATCTGCCACAACATTGCCTCGCCAGCTCCTCTCAGAGTACACTAAATTCCCTGCTTATAAATTACCATGAACTATCAGTTGTGATGTTTATGACCCATATCTGCTACCCCCATGTAGCACTCCAGATCCCACTACAAGTGACTCAGAGTGCAGGTACCTCTAGGCTGGCTGCTGCTCCACAGCCACAGCGACCCAGTCAGGAGAAATCCATTTGCAATTGTTTATAACCACAGTCATCACCACGCAGCACTCCCACATTCAGCTAGAGTCAGGCTGAAACAGTCTTCTTTATCCTGTGGTGTTGGAAAAAAGCAACCTTTCAGAAAAATAACACAACAAGAGCCTGTACCAAGCTACTGCTAATAGAGTGGCTGAAAGGGGTCACAGAAAGGTCCTCCAGATCAAAGAACAGAATTGGCTCTTCTAAGACGTCCAGGAACAAATCAAAACAAGACCGGCAGACTTCTGGCAACAATGAAGCTGCTGGTCAATATTAGAGGACACAGATAGAACTCCCTCCCAGATGAGAGCCACAATACACACGTCAATGAGGATAGGGACTCACAAACTGATGGGGATGAGGAGGAAGACTTCAACTACAACTCCAGTTCTCAGATGAACACAAGAGTCAGAGGCAGTCTAAAACCAAGGAAACTGGTTTGTGCATTCTGGGACAGGTTCCACTGCCCATTGGGGCTGGGGAGGAGCATTTCACAGCACTGCATGAGACACATATCACAACACCTTAGTAAGTGTATTTCATAGCATTCTAAGAGGATGTTTCACGTTGCACAGCACATTAATAGACAGAAGAGAGTATTTTGGGAGAACGTGTTATAACAGTGATTTGCAGTCATATGAGAATTCACAAAAATAGAGAGGTATTTATGTGGTAGGAACAAGAGGCAGACACTTAGCCCCTTCTGTTCAAGCCATTTCTTGTAGAACTGTATTTTACCATATTTTCCCAAGACATAAAATGGAATTTTAAGAAACAGTGTTATATAATGGTGATGACATTGCAAGGCAGAGCTGCCCTGCCACTTGCGCTAGACTAGACCACTGTGCTTTTTCTGTACCTCAGGGGAACTAGTCTGGCAAATTATTTTGTTCTGTATCTTTTTGTGCTCTTTTTTACTTCTAAACAACCAACCCTCTGATTTCCTTAATATACAAAAAAATTATTTAATTCTTCAAAATAGATACCTACCCTGTTTCCAACCTCATAAGTGCAAACTGAGCCCTTCATACACTTCTCCTCATGCTTAGCAAGCTCCCCCCTCCACCCCTGCTGCCCTTCTCAGTGTCAAGCTCTCCTGAACAGCCACACAGAAGCATATGAATGCATACCATATAAAGACACAAGGGGTAAATTTTCTTTCAAAAGCAAGCTGTAAGAGAAGAGGTATTAAAAGCCAAAATCTTTAGTCTCAATACTGGAAAAAGTCCAAAGGGACAGTAGCTCAAATAAAAGATTTTTCTCTTAATCTGTGCTGGAAATTGGAAAAATAACAACCATCTGCTACTTTCAGTTCTCTTGTGGGCTTTGTATTGAATGATGCAATGTTTTGCCTTTCAGAGCTTCAAAAACTGCGCAGGGATCTGCAGGGGAAGCTGAGAGAAGGAGGGGGAAAATGAGACTGAAGATGCCCCCAAAGTCTGAGGTCCAGACAGCTCAGCAAGGGAGCTGGGACCTGCCAAGAGGGCGGTGAAGCGACACAGCAGGACCCACCAGAGCCACAGAGCCAACAGCCTGACTGCTCAACAGCTCACTGCAGAGAGCCTTCCTCTCAGCCAGGGCTCAGTGGAAAATAACAGCAAGAAGGAGCTCAGGAACAAAAAGACCACTTGGCTTGAGACCACGCTCCAGGCAGAGGCCTCTGCTTCTCCAAGAGCAGCTTGCTGCAGCCCCTCAGCACTGGAAGCAGCTGGTCCCAGTGAGTTCCTGCCTCCCGCCAGCCCCTCGCACCACCCGGAGCCCTCCAGTGCCTCGAGCTTCACGTTGGTGCTCTCTGCCACAGCTGTCCCACATTCCTGCAGCAGGCCAAGCTGAAAGCAAGTGGCACAGCAGAAACCTTTCTGTGTACCTCTTTTTTCCAAGCACTGGCACATTCCTATACTGAGTACCTAAATGTGAACTCCCCTACTATTTATTTCCAGCTTCCATCATTTTAACTGCTGTTGATTTGACTCAAACATTTGTGCCCCAAAACAGTCACAAAAGTTGTAATAATTCTATTCAGTAAAGCTAATGAACAAATATTAATAACTTTGTGTTATTCATAGAGGTACATATACATATGCATGTATCTGAATTTATGAAAATGTACCAATGTTTCATTCAAGTTCCACAAGGGCCAGACTTACCAAAACTGGCTGAAGCTATCAAACACAAAAAAACCCACATAAACTCATTAAATAATATTTATAAATCATTCTAGAGCATTATCCTTCTAATAAACTAGTTCCGATATTCTTTGGAAACATTGAAGAAAAATGCTTAAATTGATATTCATTAAAATTTACTTTAAAACACTACTAAACAAATAAGTTGGTTTTACAGATCTCATTAATTTTGTGGAAAATATCCATTAAGAACTTACCAGACTACATCCCCATTATCTTTTCAACTCTAGTAATATTTTTTTTCAACATAAATGGAGCATAAAAAGTTGAAGGCAAAATTCTAATAAACACACACATAAGTTTCTCAAAAAGAAAAGGCTGTAGAAAATAACTCACATACCAAAACCAAAAATACAATCTTAATCTGTAACAAAACCAATCATGGCTACATAAAAATATTCAAGAAATAATACTCCAAAATACCTTCATGAAACATACCCATTTACATCAGACAGCTTTATAAAGCACTAAAAAATATATACCATAGCCACAACTCCAGAATTCACTAAAATCAGCTCCAGTACTCATAGCAAGTGTCCTCAGTAGTTTTGACAAGGCTGTCTCAACATCTTCTTACAGAGCCCTCAGTGCTACAGCACTTAATTCCTCTCACAATGCCAAAACCATCCACTCCCAAACCCCATCACATTATTATTCTGCAGCTGCTTATATACTCACCCAATTTATTTCCGTGGTTGAAATCAGCAGCAAGCAACTAAGACTAATGATGATCAGGCAATCAGGGTCTCCCAGAAAACAAGGGCCATGACCAACACTCTCACTCAAGGCACCTGGGGAAAACAAACAAACAAAACACCATGTTGGACCCATCAACACAAGCCTTTCTTCATGAAGAATCCAGCTATTGATCAAGGAGGACCTCACTTTTATTGCTGAAAAGCTGGAGCTTCACTGACTTTCACAGGGCAACAGGGACTAGCTCACTAAACCCCAAAGAGCTGCCAACATTTCCCAGCCAGAACCTGCATGAAGCAGTAGGGCTCCCAGAGGACACTGACCTCACGGGCAGCCAGCTGTGGGCTGGGCAGGTCCATGTGCCCCACAGTGCCCTGTCAGACACCTTGGATCAGGTCTGTGGTGGGCACTGACAATGGGAATGGCCACTTTGTGTGCATGGGGCTGATTCCATCCTGCTCCACGACAGCCACACTGCTGAGCCCTCAGAGGAAGCCGGTGGTGCCTCTGAAAAAAAAAAAAAAACAAAACAACATTTAAGAAAGGGCAAAACTCTGCCAGGCAGCAAGAAAAAAGTGTAAGAAAAAGCTCTGCAACTACTAACCAAGGTCAGAGAAGCAGGGAAAGACAAGAAGGTCCTCGAGGCATCTGAAGGGCACAGAGCCCAGAGAGGAGGCCACACTGGAGCAGGTGGAGATGCCCTGAAGGAAACCCCAGCCTGCAGAGACCCCGTGCAGGAGCAGGGAGAAGAGTGAGGAGGAAGGAGCAGCTGATAGAAGCTGTTGTGAAGTGACCACAACCCCCTATCCCCTCTACATTGCTCACTGTTATTTCATTTCCTGTGTTTGTGACCATTCAAATCTAATTTAATCAGCAATAAATTAATTTCCCCCTAACTGAATCTGTTTTTGCTGTAATTATAGTTGGTAAGTGATCTGATTTTTGTCGCAACCTCCAAAATTTTCATTTTGCCCTCTCACCCTGCCCTGTTGACAAGGAGTGAGGGGGTAGCTAGGTGGGCATTTGGCTGCAGTACACAGGCAACCCACCACACATCTCCAGCCAGCGGTCTTGATGGCCTGACCTTCCACAGCCACTAGCAGTTTGCAGTAGTTCTGCAGAGCTGAACATTTGCTGAAGACCCCGCTAATGCTATGTGATGCTTATTTCATGGATCCAGGTGCAACACCATGGTGAGGAGGACAGATGGATTACACTGTCTCTCTGCCACACCTGAACCTCCTGTGACGGCGGTAGGGAAACTAGCAGGGTTGCTGCAAAAATGGTTGTGTAGTGCTCACAAAGAGGTTACCTTACAAAATCCTGGCCATCTCCCAGTGGAGTTTCAAGTACCCATCCACAAGCCTCTGTACGTGTCTGCATTTGCCTCAGCCAGTCTTGCATCACATTGTTTTGTCATGCAGAAAACCATGAACCAGCCAGTCAATAAAAACCACAAAGCTAGGGTTCAAGGAATAACAAAGGAGAAATAACAGAATTTATGAGATTCCAGCATATGCAAATACAACGGCGTGCAGATGTGTTGGTGGTTTCTAGTGGATATGCGGAGGAATAACATAATCCACAAATATCAGAAGGGTGTGACACCAATTAAGAATACCAAAAACTTAAAATGGGAAGCCTTGTAGTCTAAGAAGAAATACTGACTGTAGTATGGCTGGGGTTTGCTTGTTTCTGTCCATGTGTATTGTCATCAGTCTCCACATGCCACAGGAATTCAGCGCAAAACAGATTACGAAGTTCCAGCAACTTTGGAACCCCACACTTCTGTTTCTTCATGCATGGGCAATGCATAGAGCTGCACTCAGGATGCTGAGCCAAATTCAATGTGGCAGGGGGGCAACTCAAATTTGACTTCTCAAATTTAAATGTTATTTAAGCCATCTAAACAAGGATTCTTAGGAAGTTAGAAAATTAATTCAAAAAGGTATCCATAGCTCCAACTTCAAATGTATCTAGAATCACAGTTTTCAAAGTGGACGTAAAGAAATACTCAACTATACATATGTCATTCCTCACAAATTCCTTCGTAATCCAGCCTAAAAAAAGCTTTCAGGAAAGAAGTTATACCACCTTTTAATGGGTGATAAGTTTCCTCTGTGCTTAGAAAGAAATGGTACTCTGGAAGTCTGAGGCAATTAAAAAATTATAAAGGAAGACAAACAGTGAGCACTCATACTCGTTGTACAAGAAAATTATAATGGAGTGATCATGGAAAACCCTATGCAGGGGGAATCATCCTGACACAAAGGTGCCTTACTACTTACTTCAACTATGCCCTGACATCCTGTGGTATTTATTGATATTATGCACACTGACCCTTTCCTAAACTTTAACCTTGCCTTGAAAGTACTAGTAGCTCTTATTCAACCCAGTTATCTCCATCTCAGCCATGGGCAAAGACAGTTTGCTTCACTTGATGTCATTCTCATTTATCTTTGCATTCCCATCAGACCTCGGAAAGGCTCATGGGGCAGCTCCTGGCAAATTGCTCAATCTTTCCTCTTCCTTATGCCAACATTTTAAAGGTTCCCTTTGATCTTAGCTGCAAGTCTAGGATGAATAAACCTCACCAGACCAGCAGAGGCTACAAAAACAAATCACAATTTTTATCATTGCTTCATTGTCCTCAAGGACCCTTGGCATTTTGTGGAGTCTATCTTCTCACAAGCACTCTTTCAGCTCCAGTTAGTTTATATTTCCAGCCCTGTTCAGTAAACCCTGAATTCTGTCAGAAAGTCACATAAACATAAATACGCTTGTTAAAAAGAAATACATATTTATGCACACACAACTCACTCTCGCTCTTCAGTTATAAATAACATCCTGTCCTCCCTGACTAAAGTAATACACCTTTCAACATTTTTAAAACAAGCCAAATTACAGCCCTGATCCAAATACCCCCTTTTTTTACAGCCAAATTGTATTTCTGTTGTGAATGCTTTGCTTAGGTGAAATTATCTTCAATTTAGCTTGCACTATACTTATGAAGTCATGCAGTGGTATTTTTGCCTTATGCTTCTCCAGATATTGAAGCAAGGAGATTAGATGGATAAAGGCATATTTCAGCCTCTAGTGATCTGATTTATACTCGGATACATTATTATTTTTAGCTATACAGACTCATAAGTATTCTGAAAAATCAAATTCGAAACAGATACTAGGGTTAGGAGAAACTAGAAGAAATTCAATGTGCTAATATGAGACATAAAATACCCTAAATCCAACAGAGCTACCAAAGGAGCATAGGCATTAAAGCAATTGGATATATAGAACTTCTTACTGCTAACATTTTACAGTTTTAAAATGCAAAAAAATTCTTCTATCTTTGTCATCAATATTCTGCATCTGTCTTCTGCAATTTATATATGCTAAATGTTTGTGTTCCTAAATTGAAAAGAGCATAAGAACAATTTTTCTGAGACCTTGATTTTGAATACATGTGGGGTTATATGTAGATGAACTAACTAAGCAGAAGATATGAGGTCTGAAGATAGAGGTGTGAGCCCAGACAAGGTGAAGAGGGGAACTGGGGATGGCAGCGAGGCCCATCCCACAGCACCTGACACAGAGAGCAGGGCAGCTCTGGAGATGGCAGCCAGCTTTAACCAGGATCTCCATCCATCAGGTGAGTTCAAGGTGATGCGGCAAGTCTGAGGCCAGGCGTGCTGATCAATGGGTCAGACACAATCTAGAGGTTTCCAGACAGACCCACAGAGACAGAACAGCTCTACCACCAAACCACCAGTATGGGCCAGAATCCATGGGCAAGGACAAGCTGTGCCTAAGGTGGAGAGCAGCTGGAAGCACTGCTTAAATGTACATTGGCAGCTCAGGGTTGAGTTTAAGTCCTGCTCCTGGGGTGGGAGGCCCCACTAAGGCTGGTCAGGGCTATTATCAGTGACCCAGGGCACTTGACAGAAACTTCCTTGAAATCAGTGGGATGGTGCCCTGTTGAAGCTCACTGTTGGCAGAAATGTGTTGCTCATCCCAAAGAACTACAGCTAATGATGAACAAATTTTAAGATATTGTCAGTGCTCTACTCATCATGGTATCATTACAGGGTAACCAGAAAATTAATCTTTAGTGAACAAGGAGCAAATTAAGTTGCTATATCTCTCAGTCTGTCTAAATCCTTTTTCCATGACAACTAAGTAGCTCTATTAGTATTTAGGATTTCTATCCATTCCCTCACCTACCACTACCACCCCTCCCAGTGCTTGTGTGGAAAGAATTTTGCTCAAAGGACAGCACTGCTCTCAGTAACAAGTAAAAATGAAAGGACTTGGCTCTTTCTACCAGGACAAGTTTCCATTAAGCTCATTCTACACCTTTACTCAATGTATTTTACAAATCAGACAGGTGATTTTCTTATCTACAAGACTTTTAGAATGCCGCCTAGATTGTGCTAGTGTATAAATGGAAAAAAAAAAAAAACTCACAAGTCATATCAACCCAAGGAGACTCAATCTCTTCCAGAATCAATGAGGTCTCTACAAAGACAATTGTTTTACAGCAAGCAAAGAACCAATAAAATTCAGAGAAAGTTCCAACTGGCAGATGTGTCTAATAACACATATGTTCAGATGGCTGAGGTTGTTTATACGACCTTCCATCCAAACAATTTCTCCGTTACTGTTTTATCTTTTAGTTGTTGTGTTTGGCTGTCAGCAGGGTTTATTTTCAACTGGTTTAAATTTAAAAAATTTTAAAATTCCAAAACAAAAAGACAACTGTAACACAGTCACTATTCAATCCATAGTGATTCCAGCAGAGTTTCTAGCAAAGCATGCATTTATAACAGTGACCTGAACTAACTCACTGGGCCCAGAGGAGAAAGGTCACCTTGTTATTGAGAGAGTTGCATATTTTCTGTACCCTGCTGTTGGAGCCATTTGGAGAGACTGCAGATGGTGAGCTACCACAACAAAGAGGAGTAATTCCAAAACCTAGTCTAAAACTCTTTCAGCACAAAAAGCCTATCCCTAATCCCTTGCATAGTTTGGTTTAATTTGAGCATAACATGGTCTGACCTTTCAAACACCTTTTAAAATTATTTTTCTTCCCATTTCCAACACTTTAATTTTCACAGTGCACAAATTTAGAGGGAGCAGTCTAACCTATACAAGAATTAGCATCACCCAGCATTTTTAATCTGTGAAGTCTGGAACAATCAACTCAGGGTAACAGTTTGTTTTGCAGTGGTTTGGAAATGACACTGTGCAGAAAGTTTCACAGCTCATCAGTTTTAGAACATTTTCTAAACAAGTGCTTGTAATTTAAGATCAATTTTAATCTAACTCATGCCTGTTTTCTAGTGAAGTCAAATAGGGGCATAATAATTTAAAAGATATTATTAATTCCCAGTTAGGAAACCAGTAGCAAATTTAAAAACTAACACATTTCCAACAGTTCTTTCTTTACTGTTTCTGGCTTAACACCAAAGGCAGATNGTCAGTTTATGTTCAAAACAACTATATGCTTGAGTTCTCAGTTCTGGAGTTTGTGAATGTCTATGGAAGTCAACAGTGCTTGTTTCAATGGGTAAAGGGGCCACGAAGCCCATACCTCTGTCTTTTAGAGCATTCCCTGCAAAGTACTTATCCCCTTTAACACCCATGTGTGAAGAGATTTTGCGGCTCTGTTATAAATGGCTTCGTGAACAATCAGACCTGTAATATGCCTTAAACAGCCACATCTTTTGAAGGGATTAAAATCACCCTGCAGCAGCACAGTCACAATATTTAGCTGTCAAATGCTGAGTAACATCAAGAGAAAGCCTCTGAGATCTTGAAAAATGAAGTAGTGGTACTTGTGAGACAGTGGGGTTTGAGTTGCTGTGAGTCCTGCCCAGCCTTAAATTAGGAGNTTCAAACACTGTTGTGTCTGAAAGTGATGTGTCACAAATGGAAGAACCGTAATTTTAGCTGGATGTTTAAATCAGTTTGTTTTATACAAATTTATAGCATTTGGAGAATACATTTGGAAGTTATGCATAGCATTTTTTAATAGACTGTATTTATTAGCAGCACACTTCTGAGTGAAACTGGTAATTACTCCTGTTTCAATTTCACACTTCTTATTTGCCAGTTGTATTTTAGCCTGTCCATAGTCATATCTTGAGTTAGCACAATGCAACCAAATTGCCTGCA
>VYZR01083804.1:72230-83118 GCA_013400675.1 Oxylabes madagascariensis
TTTGCAATAATAGCTAAAATAATAGCAGTCATAAGAGAAAACATTTTCTTGCAGTCTTGAAGTGCTACCACTTTTTTTAACCCAGGTCCAGCCATGCTGCTAGGCCAGCATCTTAACCCAGAATTCTAGCTAGCATAGGAAAAAGCATGATTAGTTAAAGCTGGCAGAAATGACCCACTAATTAACATGCAGATTGTATTCTAAAAATCATGCCACTTCTTTTGCCTGCTCTCCATTTAGCTCATCTCCTCCTATAAGCTGATTCAGACCAGCCAAACCTCAAAGATCCCAGATGTTTTTCCAAAAGCAACCTTTAGGATTATGAGGCATATATGCAGCATTGCTCTTTGTGCTGCACTCTGTATGCATTTGACATTAATTCAGGTATTCTGGGTGGTAGGAGGTCTTCAGCATTCACATGGTGTGGATTATCATCATGAAAAATGGAAAAATACTGCACTGGCCATTGTGCAGCAATTCTGGGTTTGGCTTTACCTAGTGAGAGACTTCACCCTTTGTGCTTTTTTTCTTATAAATGAAAACTACATCATATTCAAAACTAACACAACTGTCTTCTAATTTTTTTTTTCTCCACATGATGCTTTGATCTTGCGTGTGTTATATCTATAAAAGAATTTTTTTTATAATTTTCTTTCCTCAAAGCAAAATTTCACACGCACAACCCCAAGGAGGCTGTGACTGAATGCATCCTATGGGCTTCACTTTCATAACAAAATTTACACTGCAGAAACATAGGTTGGTAAAGACATTTAAATAAAACATTAGCCTGTCCTCTTCTACCTTTCATGCTGTTATTGTAAATTAATTTTTAATCAATTCCTACCCCAGATACATCCCCCCCCTTTAAACACACACTTATCACATACTGTTAAAAGCATTTCTAAAATGGCCATTTAAACACAGTGCCAAAGCTGCCCCTTAGCAGCCCTCTAATTCACATTTATCTCTGGTATCAGCTTCAGCTATGATGCTCTTCCTTTTTACAAGGTGCTAGAGGGGTATTCGAGCTGTGCTTTGGATTAGAGTCCATTTCTGCCTTCTGAGCTTGCTGAAAGGGATTCTATATTAAACAGCAGGCTTTCAGAGCTGCAAAGAGCAGCTGGGAATCCATCTACCACACATATTTTAGCAAATTTCTTCTAATATTTTAAGTGTATCAAAACGTGAGTATTTTTAAAAGCCAGCTTGTTACACTGCTACAAAGTTAGGTCATGTTCTGTAAGACTGAAGCTCTCTCTTACATAAAAGGAGAGGAAGAGGTCAATGATTCCTAGTACATAAAAAATGACAATAGACACAGCTAACACTGCTTAGCAAAGTGTCTTTCCATTCTAAACTCTCCTGCTGCTTCTCATTGCCAGATTTTAGACATTTTGCCTTCATTTACCACTGAGTTGTCTGCATCAGACTAATGAATTGGCTTTAGGTTTTTGTTGAGGTTTTTCGCAGGGGAGAGGGGAGAAGAAAAAAAAGACAATCACAGCCAACCAAAAAGACAAAACAAAAACACAAAGGATCTCAAAATCACCTTCTCTTCTCTGCAAATTTCTCTTTCACTGCGAAGTTCTAACATCTCCACCTCTGAAATGGGTCCAGCTGCGAAGTATACTTTTGTAGGACCTGGTCACCACCAAAACCTGACTAAATCCTCAAAAAATCTTCACCAATGCTAATTCATAAAAAATGCAATGGATTTTGGTGGTTGAATTTTCTGAGGAGTCTCTCCCACACAGCACATCCCAGCACTTCCTACCAGACAATGAAACCATAAAAACACCAGCTGCAGACAAGGCTGCAACACCCAGGATGGGACTTCCCAGGAGTCACAGGGGAGCCCAAAGTCAAGGCTCCCCCGGGGTGCAAGGGGTACTCGGGGTTTTCTGAATTCTGCAGTGTTTGGCTTTACAACTTTAACATTACCTCCAGGTAGCCTTTATGAAGTGAGTGCATGATAACAGTATAAGATTTATGAAAATGTAAGTGCATTTTGCAAAAACATTTCATACTGTTACTTTAGTTTCTATTAGGCCAACTTCCACTGTAAATCTTTAGAGTCTTGCCATAAAAATGAACACTAACAAAATTAAATATTTCAGGTTAACAACTGTTTCAAAACATCTAGGGTGAGGTTCAGCAGAGGATTTGGGGTCCAGTGCAGATTTATTCTTAAGAACAAAGATGTGAAATACTTACAAAGACTGTTTATTATAGCAGTACATTTCTAAGCTATCGCCAAGAATGTCTGGGCCAATGAAATCACATAAACACATAGCAACAGGCATCCAACTTCTGACCTGATTATTTTTGGACCAAGGTGATCATATGAGTTTTTACATGCTGATTGTGTCCAGGAGAGGAAGGAAAAAAAATGTTAAGTAATTGTGACTGAGGCAGAAGTTGTAACCTTTCAATTCATGATCAGCTGGCAAAAACCGATGGCACAGCACAGAACCAAGCGTCATTAATCCCAGCTAGTTACTTACCTCCAGTGCGTACCCTGTACTTTAACTGTTACAGCTGTTCTAAAAGGAAAACTAAATAAACCCCAAAGGGATATGGATTTCTGTAATGGCTTATACAGCTCCAGTTGACACAAGCTCTGTGCAGGCTATTTCTAGAGACTTAACATCTCACTGACAGAACTGTGGATGTTGTGGATGGATGATATCTGCTAAGCCATCTGTTCTGTTTCACTGCCAAGGCAAAACTCTTCCTACTGCATATTTATTTGACTTTTACAGTAGTTTTAAATACTCCAGTGAATGGAACTTCCCCTGTTCCCCTGGGGAGGTTGGGCTCACTACAGAATACTTTTCATTGGGAGGATTTTTTTCTGGTATTAAGCCTAAGCTTCCCCTTTTTAATTGCATCCCAAGACCTTCCCTGACCTCCGTGCATGTGCCAGTCTACATTTCAGCACAGAGGGAAGAGAAGCTGTACATATCAAGGACTGATACATAAATGTTTTTAAGAGAGTAAAGAGTGCATACACAGAGGATCTCGGACAAAATAGCATCTACTCTCCACCCAGAGAATGTCAGGACAATGGAGTCTCAAATCTCTCAGGTATGGGCTATAATTACTGCAGTGTTATTCAACGGTTCTAGTAGGTGGAGACAGACTACAGTTTCAAGGCACCACCCCTCCTTCATCCATATGAAAGCAGTAGCAACTTATTTCTAGGCCAGGAGCTCTGCAGAGGCACAGCAGGCAGGCAGCCCCCAGTCCTCCTGATCGTGGAGGGTGGAACAGGAGAGAATGCAGAGGCAAAGGAGAGCTGGATGGAGTCTCCCAGCCACCAGCCAGCCCTGTCTCACCACAGACTAACAGCTGACCCAGTGTCACACGTTCCATGGGATGCTTAGACAGGTTCAAAATCACACCTCAAGTCCAGCATTATTGTCAGGCTGTCTGAAATTCTCCAGGCAGTATTTTAGTGTACTCCTTTTGGTTTAAATTGTTACATGTCAACAATCCTCAAATCTGGAGTGCTGATAGAAGGATTTTGTACTACTGTACATCTGCACTGACTACCTTCTGTTCTCATCAAAACTGATTAAGATCTGACATCTTTAATGCTTTCCCTCATTGCCTTTGCATCTTTCCCTGTGCATAGGTTGTTCTTCAACATAAACAACTTTGTTCTGTAATAAGGTTAACAAGGGGGTTTTGCTCTTAATCAGGCTCCTACATCCTTGCTAATTTGTAGATTAGGTAACTGAGGTTAATCATTACAAGATTCAATGTCTGGTTTTGTCCTGGTTTTAATAAGAACAGCAGAATTTTTCTACGTATGTAAACCTCACGGAACTGAACATTTAAAACCAAATTGTTGATAATTGATAACTTTTCTACAGGTTGGGCATTTCTGTGCTTTGTTTCCTCCTAGCACATGAAACTGACAAATGTATAATTTCATTACAAATTGCCATTTTCACTATTTCTCACTGTTTCCAGTGAGAACATTGCTTGTTTTCAAGGAAGACAATGGCCCATAGCAATACTGAGAAATATCATTAATAGAGGCATAAAGTTGATATATGTATTTTTAACAGTTTAGTGCTGCGTCTAAGTACGGTATACAGAGCCTCCATTAAAAAATCCTACAAATCTGGGGGAATTACTGTCTCCAATGAGATTCCGTAAGATTCAGTGGCACATTCTGGCTAATCTAGAAATAGATTTGCAGTCACAGCCCCACAGGTCATTTGTAAAATCTGTCGTCTCAACTTTTCTATTGCCTTACAAACAAAAATCTGGTAACAGCATCCTCTCTTCTGTTCACATCTCCATCTTTTTCTGAAAGAATAGTCAGAACAGCAGAAATGTTAAATACCATTGATTCTAAAAAGTTCTCCTATAAACAAGTACCTACTTTAGATTATTTTCAATCCTTTCCCTGCATACATTTGGTTTTGTATCATACTTCTGTCTTTACCAAAATCTCGCACGGGACCACGTCGTTGCGCTCCGTAATTCCTTGCCCGCAGCCCCGGTAGCCCCGGGTTCAGGGACCGGGATGAGGAGAAGCGTCCGTGCCGCCGCCAGGTGTCGGTCGCGCCGCGCCCGGGGAGCGACCGGCGGCACCGGGATCCATCCCGATCCATGCCGATCCATCCCACCCCCCGCTCTGTGGGACTGGAAGCCGGCGAGGGCCGCTGGGATGCATCCAGGGACACTTCCACTCCTTCACAGGGTCCCCCGACTCCCGCAGCGCGGCTGGAAGGCAAGCTCAGAGCCACGGCCAGGGTTTGTTTGAGCCGCTCTGACTAAAGCACACGAGGCCTGTAAGCGATATTAGCCTGGAAGTGAACTAATTAATCACTTGCTACCTGATTACACATACCTAATCACAGGCTCAACAGCTGACTCTTCTTTTTTTGTTTGGTATGTAAGCTGGAATCTAAGTCAGGTCAAACTAAACACTGTTTTTAGACAGAACACAGGAGGGTGGGAGGATAAACCAGGAATGCAACAGAAATGAGGAAAGGTCTGCTGACTGCTGTTTCAGGCTCATGGGCAGATTCCCAGCTGCGGTAGGACCACTGTCCCCCCTCCAGGAGAGCAACACACTGCCCTCTATTTTCCCCCAAATCAATGCTGTAAGCATCCCCTCCTGTCAGCTCTTTTCTGCCCTACAAAGTGAGCAGTTTTCAGTGGAAAAGGAGAAGCAGATAAGACTAGAAGAAGTAGGGGGTGAACATAAGCAGGTGGTGAAGGTGGGAGGAACAGGAAGGTGCTGGAGCAGTGGGACTTCCCGGGGTTGTCAGTGCTGCTGAATCCCGGAGAAGCCCTCTCCATGGCCTCCATGCTGCTGGAATACTGAGACGTCAGAAGTCTGTAACAAAGATAAGGGTAGTAGAAATGATTGCATTGGGCAAGCACAGAACACACATCCCTAGGAAAACACATTCCATTGCCCTCAGCAGTCACAGAGGAACCTGGGTTTAAATGAGATTTTGGGGCAGAAAACGATGAAAACAGCAAAAGTTGCTGTTTGCCAAGTTGTCATACGCTGAGTTGATTGAAAAAATTCTCTGCAATTTTTACAGGTGACAGGCTGCAAGCAAAGTACCAAACAAGGGAGACAATTCATTTCTAGTAGCACAGAATTCCATCAGTTTTCACTAGCTAGTACCAAGAAGAACCAGACAACGATTTCAGAGAGCATCTGTAGACAAATCCAAATGCAGGCAGGAACATTTCTCCTGCCTTTATTAGAAACCCATCCCCATTAATAGCCATTATTTCTCATTCATCTGAGCTGACACTTACAACAGCTTTTGATAGGCTGATTTCCTGCACGGTCTGCTTGCATTTGGAACACCCCTGTGTACTCTCCTCACAAGTGTTTGTTAAAAGGGGGAGTTCTAATTAATTTTAAAAGACATTTTTAAAACTAGCAACACGATGTATTCACATAGACATTGTTATTTGCTGTGCATGATGCTTTCTGTTCAAAGCTCTAAGAACATTTCGTTTATTCTTAAAAAATGTATATGCATGCTCACATCAAGTATTATTCAATTAAAGGGAGTCCAGAGGGAAAAAATAGAAATCACTGGAGGTATGGAAAAAAAATTACCTTTGAGGAATGATTACTTTCAGAAGTTAGTCTAAAGACTAAGTGAATGAGATGGCAGCCTGCCAGATTTTAAATACATAAAAATTTTCTACAGCTGCAAATGGAAGAGTAACTTCCATTGGCAAAGTAGACAGAATAAGAAGTGATGGGCTTAAACTGTAAAAAGAGAATTTTAGGGATTTTAGTGGTAAGGATAGCAAAGTTCTACAATAGATGGCCAAAAGAACTTGCAAATCTTTGCCCACAAAGATGATATAAACAAGTTTAAAATGTCTCTAGGATGACCTTCTATACTCATTATGGTTAAAGGTACGACAACATATTAGATTATTTTTCTATCATCCCTTCTGTTACATGAATTTACAGAACACTAAGATTGTTGTGATATTGCAAGTTTCATAACTTAAAAGTTTATAGATCATGTTGACTGATCCCTAATGGAATGGAGTGTTTCCTCTGTGTCCAGTCATACTGTAATCCCATGGGAATGCTCATTTTTCATGGACTTTCACTATTTCTCCTTCCATGCCTGGCAGAATCAGGAAGAGCAAAGGCAGGTTCCAAAAACTGAAAGAAAAATAGAAGCCAGGTTCCAGGAATCACCTAAGTTTAAAAATGAGCAAAACCACAACAGACTCAGAAGGGGTTCATCTTCCCCACAACCTCAAACTTGGTTTGAGTTTCAAACAAAGATGCATATTCTGAGAGATTAAAGAAAAATAAAATGTATTTAAGTGGATAATCCTATCATTCTTATGATGTGTGAAGGCTTGAGACAGAAAAGCTCCATCTGGCACAGATGGGTGCTGACGCCCTTGGCCCACAGGAAAACCTTCAACTTCACCTCCTAAACTATTGGTTAACTGTTTCATCTCCTACAGGGTGGGAGTTGTGAGCAACCTGGATTTACCTTTTTTTTTTGTTGTTGTTTTTTGATTTAGTGCAAGTTAACTGAGATAGCAGAGATTGAGTTAGCTTGCAACTCAATTGTTAAGTACCAGCCCTTTCAGAGAAAGGACTCCACCATTTGCGGTGCTCATTCTGTACCTTAAATTGGAACAAATATTATTTCACAAAATACTTCTGAATTGAAGTATGACATGAATCCCACTTCATGCAAAGAAATAGACCTTCACACAGCTGCCATTCACTTGTTTTGCTCTATTCTGGATTCTCAAGAATGAGCAAAATACTGCTTATTTTCCTGCTGATGCAGGCTGTCTGAGTTTGCTCAACCACATATTGAACTACGCCTGGCAGGGTGGGGCTGAATTTGGTTTTCTGAACATCTCAGATTGTCATTCTGAAACTCACAGGCATGATCAACTTTCCGGATTTCCCTTTCATGTTGGAGAGCAAAAACGCAGATGACGTGCAAGGAGCAGCAGAGGAAAAAGTAATAACTGCAACAATCATTCATTTTTCACAATGGTTCCAACACCACTTCCACCCAAACTCATGGTAAATCTTTCACTGACATCAAGAATCCAAAGTCCGACCCAGAGCCAAGGCCAATGTCTTAGGCTGTGACCACTTAGTGTCACATGCAGGTCTTGTCAAAGTGGCCTGAACTTTTATCAACTTTGGTGGAACTTCCACAACTTCCATTTGTTCCAAGAACAAATTCGATCTGAGTGTAGGATCCGCATTAAATGAGTATCATCCTTGCACTACTCCTGCGGTCTCCTTTCTGCTTTATGGTGCTTTCCATTCATAGTCCCATTGCTAATTAACTGTTGTATAATAACAAAGACTAAGCAAAAGTGCCTTTTAGAGACCAATCAGCAGAGTCCTGTGACAGACCACTGAACAAGGAATAATGGGGTGACACCTGAGCTGCTTAAAAAAACACCCAAACCAAACCAACAAAATAAAACACTTATGAAAAGCAATACAAAAAATATGAACTTTCATCCTTCTCCAGAAAAGACAAGTAAACAGTCTAATTTCTGCTTCCCTAGAACTTTGCATATAAAAGCTTGCTTTTGAAATTCACAGAGAAACCACAAACGGAACCTGTAGTAATGCCTCTGCAATCAAAACAGCTTTGGGTACATCTGCATGCCTGGGGGCAGATAAATTAGAGTATCTAGGGCTGGAGGGATGAAAGAGAAATCAAGTCCAGACAGCAGCTAGCCATGTTAGCACTGCTGAAACTTGTAAGCCATACAAAATACGGTACATT
Organism: Oxylabes madagascariensis; assembly: GCA_013400675.1. Taxonomy (NCBI): domain Eukaryota; kingdom Metazoa; phylum Chordata; class Aves; order Passeriformes; family Timaliidae; genus Oxylabes; species Oxylabes madagascariensis. The sequence continues at coordinate 80,522 of VYZR01083804.1, forward strand.
AGTTTGGGTTGCCTTGTGGTTGCTCAGCTTTACAGCATTCAGGCTCAGCTGACCAGGTCAAAGCACAGAGGAGACATGTCTGCACTTGACATACCTTCCATGTGAAAGGTAAATTAAATCCAAACACAAACCTCCAGAAACGTGTAGCTACAAATGGAAAGAAGAAGGGCAGCCTGTTCTTCTGGTCTTCTTTTGCTTTTCATCTAACTTACTCTTCAAACTTCACCTTTGCAAACTAATAAATTCACCAGATATTGTGGCAGCGTTTTGGAGATTGCTGGGAACAAGGCAGACCAAAGTCCAAGCCTCTTCCCTAAATCACTCTCCAGATCAAGCTCGTTTAACTGAAATGCAAAGGCACACACGGTCACTCAGAACAAGGCGTCAAAGGCAAATGACAATGTTTACACTCTCCTCTCACATATCATCAGCGACAGAAACTGCTGTACCTCAACCACAACTAGTCAAACAGGCCAGGCATTTCTTTGTAATGGGCACACAGTCCGTGTGAGAGTGACTGCACCCCTGAGTATCATCCTGACTGCATGGGAAACCTGCTCATCAATCCCGTATGAATTATGTTTGCGACCATCTCTGTTAGACCAACATTTTATTTAATTCGCAGGACTTCTTTATCCTCCACAACCTCCACCTTTGTCTAAAATTCCAAGTCTAACAGCAGGGCTAATGGCAGAGTACAACCTCTAGAGGCAGTCAATTCACGTAGTATTTCCAGGCCAGCATGCCATGAGCCAAAGAGGGTCACAATCAGAACCAAAGCCAGCTCAGCAGCCAGCCACCCCAGAACTGAGTAGAAACCTAAGACATGTTTGCTTCTCTCTTCATCTAAGGAGCTCATTTTTTGACATCCTTTCCACACCTATAACCCAACAAAATGTAGGGATTACAGTATTTCCTGAATGTACAAGTTTTTCAAGCTTTTAAAGGCCATAAAGGCTCATGTTAAAGTCATAATTATATTACTTCCAAAACCCCAGCACATGTGGACTTGTTTGATGTACCCAAGAAATGCTCACAGGGGACAAGCTTTTTTCAGTTTCCTGACTCCAAACAGGAGGTCTCATGCATGCAATTAAATCAGTGAAAATCCTACTTCTGATTTGTGGGAACTCTTCTACTTTCAGTTTCATTAAAATATAGTCAAATTCTGATCACAATGAGGAAACACAGTTAAGGCATTCCAGCTGATTGATGGAAGGAGGGGGAACTCATGCTGGTGAGTTCTGACTGCCATTATTTTGAAGTAAATATTGTTTTCTTCCTGACTCATTGTATTATAACAATGACATTCACTTAGAAGGGAAGGAGCAGTTTTATTACGTTGATTTCCCATAACAGAAAGAGAGTAGAGGCCACACAAAAGGCTGAGGCTGCAAGAGGCACATATCAAAATGCCTTTAAATACAACAAAAATCTTTTTCTATTTGTTCAACTTTGCTCTGAAGACAAGTGTAGATCAGAGCCATATTAGCCTCATTTCATGAAGGGACACGGTCAAACAGGACAGAAAGCATGACCTCTAGGAATACTTAACACTTTTTCAAGTGTACCTGCATGGCTTTGTTTGTTTGAAGTCCTTTCTATCCCTACAAATAAATGCTTTGATTAAAGGAGCCGGTCCCAAGAAAACGTCTTCAAGAAGGAAGATCAAAACAATGGTTATTTTATCAACAAAATATCTGCATAAATGCACAGAAGATCAACAAAGGCTAGTGTGAAGGTTGCTTGATAACCTGTGTGAGAAAGCTGGGTCCTCTCCTCGAGCAAGCATTAATTTGTATCATAATTCCCAAGGTGTCAGGCTGGGGTAGTACCAGCCTGTTCTGCGTCTTGTGTCTTGAGTAATCTGTTCCCAGAAGGCTGCCCACAGGTGGATCAGAGATAACACTCAGATAAGTTTGAAGGACCACAGTAAAGGCAAGACTGAAATAAACACTTTGTCTATGATCTGTGCCTCAGCTTTCGCACGTGTGCTCAATGAATTTTGAAATTGAACTCCAGCTACCCAGACTTCATTACTCTGGGCTTTATTTTCAAATAGCAGCATCTACACTGCCTGCACTTCAGCAGGGGCATTGTCTTGTAGCCACAAATACTTAAACGAGCACACAAACACACCACTACTACTCTAAACCTCCACCGTTCCCACACAAACACCACAGCCCCCCCCCGCAGTGTGAGAAGACAAATCAATCTAAACCAGAGGTCTTCCTTCCTCTTGGACACGGCGCCCGAGAGACCCTTCCCTGCCTCACCCGGGCTCCCTGCGGGGGCCTCACAGCCCTGCCCGCCCCCGGCCCGCGGGTTCCCCCCGGCTGCCCCGGGGAGCGAACAGCGCCCACGCTGAGCTGCACCCGAGCTGCGGGGCTGGGGGCCCTCCCGGGCAGAGCCCGGGCCCTGCCACCTCCCACAGCCGGCGGCTGAGCGGGCGCTGCTTCAGCCAAGTGAAAACAGAAATCGGGCTTTCAACAAAAATCCTGTCACAACCAGTCCTAGACCTGCAATGCACTTGGAGGGCGGGGGGTGGTGGGGGGGAAGGGGGGGAAAGATAACAGAAAAAAAATTAAAAAGGAGAA
>VYZR01083806.1:0-22712 GCA_013400675.1 Oxylabes madagascariensis
CTCTTTTTCTTTCTCTCTCTTTTGACACTGCGGGTTTTTTTCCTGGGAAAACATTAAATAAATTGTTGGTCTGTAGAGTGTGAAAGCAACACAGGTTTTTCTGTTGTCTTTAATAGGACACCCGATAAGGCTGAACAGTGAAACTCTTTTACCTTTATCTCCTGAAAAAAACCAAACAGGAAGATCTTCAGGTTTACCCCCAAAGCATTACCATTCATCAAAATACCAGCACAAGCACATCTAAAATATTTCCGTTCTGTAAGCAGCTTTTGGGACTTGAATGTTAAAATGTTATCCCTTAATATTTCAGTATTACAGCCTTACTGCAGCTGCTATGAGGGGAGCTACCATTCCTTCATGATCAGGTTTTTTTTTCAGCTTCTTGACATTTAAAGTTGTATAGGAGAAATATTTACATATGTACAATGGAAGAAAGAGACAATGATATCCAGAAGATCCTGGGAGCACATCCAGTAATGGTTATGTCTTTAAAAAAAATTATTCTGTTTCTGTTATCCTCTTATTTCAAAGCCAGTGAATACCAATGGATTTGCACTCACCCTGTGTTTGTGTTACAGATAGAAGCATTATGGCATAACATGTAGCAAGCCAAGGTAATGCTGGAAATCTGGCCAAGTCCAGCTAAATTTATGTTCTTTAAATTGCCTTGGGTCCCTGAGGAGAGGTTAAATCAGAACATTGTTTATCTCAGCTTGGTACAGAGAGTTGAACAGTGAAGCAGACAGAGCATTCTGCTTTGGAAAGAGGCCATATATTCCAGTGACTAATGAAAACCATAGAGGGCAGGGGTAAAAGTAGCAATTAGGACATGGGAAAATGTGTAGCTCATTTCAGAGTGCGAGGCTCCACTTGTACTTTGTTCAGTGCTGCAAGCTTGGTGCAAATTTCGCTGCATAGTAACAAACCTGAACATTTGCCTAACTTGAATTTGTGATCACATTCCTAACACCATACATATTTCAATAGAACACTTTCATAAAATCGTGCAAGGATCCTTGGTANTATGCTGCCTGGGCCTGATCCATTATTTGCTTGCTGTTAGCAAGGGGCAAGAGGAAGGTGGATTGCATGTGAAGGGTGGCTCCTGTCCCCTTTGTCTGATGCAGTGACACCAGGCTGAATTACTGCATTAGGTAGATAAGTCATTTAACAGATACAGATCTTCATGGCAATAGAAAATTGCTGGGAGCCAGCTCCATGTGTTCACAATCTTAAAACGGAAGGAATTCTTGAAATTACAAAATAGTTGAGGTAGGTTTCCAGTTCAGGCAGTTGAACTGATACGGTGCTGTAGGAGCTCCTGTATTTGAGCAATGTAGGCATTTCTGAACTTTAACCAACAGAACTGACCTCCTCTTGTGCTGTGCTCGGTTGGGGTGAAACCCACCCCGGCTGTGCAGCTGGGGTGAAACCATGACAGCCATGAATGTGAGAATTGTTCTTTCCAGGAGGTTTAGATCATTAATATTAAATGCTTTGATAGCTTACAAGAAAAGCGTTATGGGACTGCGGAAACACGTCCTATTGTTGTGTCACGTTCCTAGTGTTACTGCTCCTCTAGTAAACATCACAATCATTTTGTGATGGAAGTCATTTGATGATAAAAAAATAATTCTGCATAAAATTAACAAGAGCACATTTGGAGAAGTCTGCCCTTGTACCTGGATCTCAATGAACACTGGGAGCTGGAACAAACAAACACCTGTTAAGCTCATAGAGACCAACTCTAAATTTTGCATTTTACCGGTCCCTTGTATTGGTGACTACAGCTCACTAGGGACAAAGTTCATCTCCTGCTGAAAACAGTGGGATTTAAAAAGAGAGGTTCTGACAAGATCTAGACTGATATATGTGTACCTATAGAGAGTTATATGTATATTTCTAATTTAAAAACACAAATTGTGCATCTCAGCAAGGCAGGACTTATTCTTCAAGAATACTGGGCATTGGAAACTTCATCTGCAATCCCTTTGAGTTTGTCTGTTTTTCTGCCTGATCTGAGTTTTCTTGGCTTTAAGTCATTGTTTTTTCTGGTTTATATTCCAATACCACCGAGGTTTCACTGTTTACACCTGATTGAGTGTCTGTCTTTCTTAAGGAAACCTGCAGGTAGATGTGTATCATGGCTGGCTCAGGTAACCCAATACCTCTGTACCTGATTAAACCTGAAAAGACTGGATAAATGTTGCATTCTCAAAGTCTGGCAAGTACTTCACTCCTTGGCTGTTGAATTCAGATAGGCAATAAATGGGAAAAGCAGACAGTGAAAAATTAGCCTGTGCCATGAGCAGTGGAGTTGCATACCTCAGAGATATTTTTTTAATACTATTTAAAATTAAGAAAACCTTGATATTAGTCTGTAGATACTGTGTCATCCTTTCACCACAGAGACTACAGCGCTTCTCAGAGAATTAGGTACTTTGGAAGGAGAGATCTGCTTGCTGAGAACCTTGAAATGAGCATCTCTGAAAACCAACAGTTCTATTTCTGAAGGCTTAATTCTGGCACAGAGGAATATTTGTAATAATTTTGGTATGGCATCCAAGTGAAGCTTCATGCATTTTTCCACATCCCACAAATGCAAGGGAATTTTTTGTCAAGCTGTGAAAGTAGCCAATACAGAAACAAACTTTGGGCTGGGCAGAGGGTTTTTTTGGTGCTCTCAAAGTACTTGGCCTCAAAGTTGCGCTGATAGAAAAAGTTTATTTAATTGTAGATCCTGATATAAATTGATACAACAGGCTGCCCAGCTCTCTGCCATCTGGAATCTTACTGGGAGCCACAATAAACTGCAGGGTGGTAATTCTTCCAGCTAATGTCCAATAAAGAGGGGATTTGGCCTCATGGCAAATCAGACTCTTAAATTTAGTCTGAGACTTCTTGACTGAGAAAGCTCTGTTGCTATTACAAGTCACATGGAATCCTAACACTATTTACAGCAATGATCTTTTTAATTCCTGAGCAGGAATACATAATATTATCAGGGTTGGTTGGGAATGGGTCATAAGGGCAATGATCTTGCAAATAATACTCAAGTGCTGTGTCTTTGAACAAAAATCCAGGAGAGCACAATCCCTTTCTCCATTGCTCTGAAATGTGCATGAGTGCTGGCTGGATGTGATGGCATTTGGCACTGAATCTGTCTTCCCTGAGGCTAGCCAACACTGAGAGCAGAGGCACAGAGACATTTCTTCAAATAACAGGCTCAGCTGATGTGAAACCCATATTCTGGCTTCTATAATTATTGAGTAGGTAATGCAGCAAGCTAGGGTGGGAAATGGCTCAGAGCCTGTCCTGCAGAAGACAAAAGCCAGGGGGATGCGGTCAAGATTGTTTCAGTGGTGCATTGCTAAGCCATTGAGATCCAAATGTCCTTCAGCTGTTGGCAAAGTGAAGAGCATGCTCCACAGCCAAACTGCTTGAAGGACAGACTTCTGCAGTGGTGAGGCTGCATGAAATACTTGAGATTACTGGGCCAGAACTGGAGAAATGCTGCTAACACTTCTACCAGCCTGTAAAAATGTGCAATTTCCAACCAAAGGGACCACAGATACATCCTGTGACAACTCCAAATGGCATTTAAATCCACCTCCCAAAATTAATTTTCTGAAATGGGGAAAGCAAGTGAAATAAAGATGATGAAAGAGGACAAAATCAAGTCCATTAAAAAATAAGTGCAGATTTTTTAGTGAAATGTGCTGTGATAAACATACCCATGTGATTTTCATGTCCAGGAAGTCTTGAAGATATACAAGCTAGTGCAGGATTTTCAGCCAATGCGACATCCAGTCTGTATGAGTTGCCCTTGCCTGATCATGTAATAGTCATGAACCTTGTTCAGTATGGTCAGACACCATAAAGCTGGAAATCTTAAAAAGAAAGGTTTTGTTCTTCAATTTTCTTTCACAAACTTATAAAATTCTAGCACCTTATTTCCAGAGAGGGCAAAGAAACAGTTGTGTTCTTGGTTGTAGTCAGTGTCAGCAGAAGTAATGCACTTCTGTGTGTTTCTGGTTTCTCTAGACCAAGTGTGATGTCTCCTGGTGCGTGAGTAAGTGTGCAGTCACTCTCAGAACAGGAACAGAACTGGGTCAGCAACGACAGAGAAAATACCTCTTCATGCAGGGCAGCTGTAATTAGTGTTCAAAACTTCATGTTCAGTCACACCAATGCAGGGCAAAGTAATGGTTACAGAAAGAAACTTGACTAAAATATCATGTTTGTCGTTCCAGCTGGGTTTTTTGCTTTATTGTAATGTAATATGTTTGTTCATATTCCCTAGTCAACAGAGTTCAGGGTGTGATGAAAAGCAGGAATGTCTCATCTGCTTGCTTGGGTTTGTCTTGTGGCATCCTGGCTTGTAGATGAGAAGTTTAAGAATGGCAGCTGTGCAGCATTTCTAATCTTACCCAAAGTTTTTTGCATATTTCTGTCCCATCAGGATTCTTATCATGCTGAGGGCTGAGGTGGTTTAGTCATGTTTAACAGTGAGGTCAGAGCAGCTGAGGCTGAGGGTGTAGCAGCCCTTTGTGCTTGGTCAGAGTTGTAGTGTCAGTGAGCCCAGTGTCCTGAGCGCTGATGCCGTCCATCCCTCTGGGCTCACAGTGCTGCTCCTGCCACTGCGGAGCTCTGGGCAGTGCCAGCCTGGGTGAGCTGTGGGCACTATTAGCACTTGTATCAATGGCATTGATGCCTTGGGAGGCTGCCTGGAACAGAGGCTGGGCACTGTGAAAGGAATAAAGCAGGTGTTTATTAAAAAGCCTTCAAAGGACACACCTTGGGCAGTACAAAAGCCTGGCCATGGCNTCTGATTACTTTGCTTGACTTTCCGTAGTTCACAGCAAAAAGTTTAGAATATTCATTTTTTTAGGCAAGTTTTCCAAAGGAGGCACCAAGATTCAGGTTTCCATATTTAAAAATCTGTCCTTAAATTTCATAAAGGAGGTTGCTTTTTGGCATCATCCTATTTGGACTTGTTTCCTCCTTTGTGAAGTTAGAAAAAAGCAGCTGCAGTGGACAGATGGATCTGTAGTGTGTTCCAGCTAGATCAATATCCTGTCCAGGAAAAGGTACAAAATTATGGCAAACATATTGTGAAACTTCTCCTGAGTATTCTGTCTGCTCCTCTCCAGTCAGAGAGACCTTTTAAATAGGGTTGTTGTCAAATGTAGGGCTGGTTGTCAAGAGCTGGGCTGCCAATAGCTTTGGATTACCTCTGAACTAGAATGTTTGTTTTCAGAAACAGAGCTAGGGGAAGGCAATTGGGTTGGTGAGCTGCTGAAGAAAGGGGCATGGGATGAATCCCTAACTTCCTATCCTGGCTTTGTCTCATTTATTGTCCAAAGCAGATCATATCATGTCTCTGGGCTCCCTATCTCTGTGTGAAAAGGGGAGTGCTGACCTAGGGTGAAATGAAGCATGGTGTGAAGATGCTTGATATGTTAAAGAATGTCTTGTTCAGCTCAGGAATAGATCTGTAACAGCAGGATTCAGAGTCCATCACCTCTGCCTCCCCTCTATACAATTATTCTTTTAAGTAATTAATCTTTTAGGAAAGGAAACTTGTCCTCATATTCCTCCAATGGGCATGAGCAGCAGTTTCCACTAAAGGAAAATCTTTAAAAATGTATAATGCTGCTGAAACTTCACAATATATTAATGTTATCTAATAATATCAGTGTATTTTACTGATGGTTTTGTCCGCCTCTAATAAAGAGCTATTAAGAGTTCTGCTTCACAGGATTTCAGACAAAAATCTCGTGACTACAACACAACCGTACACTGGCGTGTTCTGAGCAAAGCCATTAAGGCACTCTGGTATTTTAAATTCTGTGTAGCTTTTTGGGATGTGTACCTTCATCTCCTTTTTTCATTTAGCTTCCTACTTTTAAGTCAGCTGAGCCCATAAAAACAGAGGACACTGAAAATTCTGAGCGGCAGGAAAGTGGGTAAAGTTTAGCGTTGTCTTATGAAAATAACCAAAATCTGTGCAATTACAGAATCCCAGAATAAGCTGAATTGGAAGGGACCCTCAAGGATCACTGGATCCAACTCCTGGCCCTGCATGGCACCATCCCCCAGTCACAATTAATCTCTTACAGTAAATCTTATTGCTAAAAATGGGTCTGAGACTCTCCAGATTAATTTTAACCTAAATCCTCCTTTAATAAATTGCTGGGACTATACTTTTTAAACCTCTTAAAGTTCAAGTCTTAGAAAAATGCAAAAGCTGTTAAGTATTTCAGCATTCCACCTCCACCTAAGCTTGTTGTGTGACCAAGACTTTACTGGAAAAACTAGTATATTCCTGTTAAAGGACATGGTGAGGCAGTGGGCAGGTATAAATAAATTTGTGAGCTTCTCCAGTGTTGCTCAGGAATAATTTTTTAGCCAAATAATTTTTTTTATGTTGCCATTATTGCAAAATTTGTCAGTGCTCCTGACTCAACTAATGGAGTTGGCTGATTCATTGAGAAGGGGTATTTTAGAACTGTGATCAGCCTGGCCTGTGTAAGGATTTGCTGCAGAGAACCATTTACTTCTCCCTGATTGCAGGATGAAGGGCACACACCCCTCAAGTCACTTTGGCTGGGATACAGCAGACATCCACAAAAATACTAAAAAAGGCTAAAAATCCTTTCTTAATACTACACATATTCACAAACATGCAGGGCAACGAATCCATCTTCTTCTTTCTCATCATCTTTTCTGCAACACATAAGTTGCAGTGTTTCCAGTTGTACCTCTGTCTTGGTTTAGAAGAATGCAGAGGAGTGAGAGTTGTTTTCAAAACAAACTCAGGGCTTCTTCTTTCCCTGCTTTACTCTTAGAATCACTCTTAAAGGTACAAAACACAATATACAGAACAAACGATTGGTGATACAGGCATCATAAAGTCACCATAGGACAACCTCCTATGTGATTTCTGAAGAAAGCTGCAAAATTTAGGCAGCTGCAGACTCCATCCCAAGAAAGAATTGCTCGTACAAAGGTCTTCTTAGGGTTGTGCTGCTCTTCCATGCTGTGGGACTGTTGTCTGTCACTGCTGCTCTGGTCCTGCACACTCTCCACATATGTCCTGGTGACATGGGAGGATTGTTGTGCTGTGAACATTGTGCTGTTAATTATTGCAGGCAATGTGTGTACAACCATTACACCCGGGGTAAATATTTGACAAGCTTTACTTTTAGGGCATCCAACAAACACTTCCTAGCAGGGGAGACAGTCTTTCCATATCATCTTCTCATTTCCTTCCCATTTAATTTTCTCTTTTACTCACCTGCCCCTACCCTTGCTGCCTGCATGGGAGGAGCACTGTATTTCCTGCCCTGCCAGACAACCTGGGCTGGAAGGCAGGAGTCTTTTGGGTGGCAAGTTTATAGGCAGTGGGAATACCAGTGGAACTTCTGCAGCTGTGGCATTGCAGACTGGGGAGTTCCCATTGCATCTTGCTAGCAGCTTTAAGTCCTGGGACTGTGAAATCTCTCAGGTTCCTCGTGTCAGTGGCTGATGGTGAGATTTGGCTGATACAGACGACTGAAACCTGAAGGCTCTCCAAGGACTGTTTTTTCACTTTGGATGTGAAAGGTCAGAGGATTTTTTACAACCTTGATTTCAGCTACCTCCTTTGAAGAAAAAATGAAGAAGATTTCAGGGCACATTAAGCCCAGACAGAGTGTGGTTTTACAGAGGTTCCAGTTCAGGCAGCGGGAACAAATGCCAGGTGAAACCCTTACAACCTTTGCTTCAGCACTGCAAGAATTGGCAGCAGTCTGTGCTTTTGGCTGCCGGCAGGAAGAGCTGATCCTGGAGCAGCTGATTGACAGAGCAGCAGACCGGCGAATTCGGGAGAAGCTCCTGATGGAACTCGAGACCTTGACTCTGGCCCAGGCGGTGGAGCTGGGATCACAGATGGAGAGAGTGTTGCAGAAAAATTGCCCTGGGTTTATTTCAGTTCTGACAAAGCAGTGGGAAAACTGCAGCAGCACTAGTAAAATTTGGAAGATAAGAAATTATAATTGCTGTAATCAATGGTATTGCTGGAGACAGAGAAAACCTCCTGCCCTCACAACAAAATACGATCAAGAGAAGCAAAATCAGTTCATCCCATTTTGTCACAGCCCAATGTCATCTGCACCAGTTGTGAGGAGACAGCACCTGGGCTGGCAAGTGAGATGTCCTGCCACTTCAAATGCAACCCCCAGGAGAGTCAGGAACATCCAGGTAGGCTGCTGATTGCAGAGGGCCGGGACAGAGTGACAGAGAACCAGACACAGGCACCTGGGACCTGACCTGTCAAACCGTGGGGCTGTTGTTTATGCAGAACCCTAAGTTGGGGTCCTCCAGGTTACACTGCAGTACTTGGAGACTTAAGTGAAAAACTTTCCTCTCTGGAATGAAAGTATTACATTGTTACATGCTTGACTTTTGCTCTTTCTCTTTTGCAAGACTTAAATCTTGCATGAAGGGTTTTGGTGAGGTGCTAACAATTGTAAGAGCGGTGTCTGCACTGGGTTTGGTGTATTGATGTGTTGGCTGGAGGTTTCTGCTAAAGGACCTGGCAGAAAAGTAATGTTATAAATGGAGTTTTCAGGTTGGTACCAAAGGAGGCTCTCCACTGCCTGAAAAAAATGTTCTTAACCTTTTATAACACATAGGAATAGAACTCACTTCTGTAAGAGCTTAGATTTGTAGAAATCTCCATTGCTCCGTAGTCACTGTGCTTTGAAATGGGTGTGTAATGGAGCATCAGATTTATAGAGACATCTGTAAGTAAAGATCATAAAGAATGACATGTAAGAAGGGGACAGGCCAATGGGCAGCACAGAGTTGTATCTATATCTGAGGTACCTGTCAAATAAGATTGAGTCAAAGAAGTTCTGCTGTAACATCTCTCTCTATATAGTATTCTGCTGTATTTTAGTCTAAACTTCCTACTTCTATATAGTGGCAGAGGAAAGCAGGAGCAGTTCCTATTCCCTTTTTTTTTTTTTTTTTTTTAATTATTTTTTTTTTTGTGTGTATGTTTGGCTTGGTTGGTTGGTTTTCCTTCTTTCTTTTCCATAAAGAAATGATTTAATCATCTTTGGTTCTGATAATCATGCTCTACTTGATTTCTCTCTGGTAGATCAGTGGAACTAACCATTTCTGTAAGATAATGTAACAATCAGGAAGAAAGGAAACAATGATAAGGAAACTTCATCAAGCCAGACCCAATAAAAGGACAAACGTGAGCAGAAATGATAGTAAAGTAAGAGAACAAAAAGCACGGTCGATGTGGAATTAGGCTCTTTTCAAACAAGGTGATCATCTCTGGGCAGCACAGAAGCAAGCTGAAGTAGTTCCTTTCTAAGAGACTAAGAGGAAATACGGTTTGTGAATGGTTTGAAGACATTTCTTCCAGTGCTCCTTACTTTGTCCTTGCTGAATTCTGTCAGGAGCTGAACAAACTGCATCCCCCCACAGCTGCCCTGCCTTCCCTAAGGCAATTATTTGTGATTAGCTACCATAATGTAATTAAATGTTTAGATTGTCCTGAACAATTGAATGTTGTACCTCTAATGCCTGTTATTAGTGCTATTCCTGACAGGTAATGAAAACATTATTGAGGCTAAAAATGTCTGGTACTCTTTGTGTATTCAGCATTGAAGCAGTGAAAAGGCTGACTGAAGGGAAATGAGCTGTAGTGAGAAGTACTCTGACCTGAGGCAGTGCCAGCAGGATCTTCAAAGACTTGAAAATGTATGATTTGCATCTTTTTGTTTCCTTTTAAATGCCGCTTGTTCTTTGTGGTTAAGAGCAAAACTGAGCTCTGTTTTGTTAACCAAAGTTCACAGCTTTTTGGATGTTCATGCAGGTCTGTGTGACATTTTTCTTGAACTGACCCTAAGAGAGCATGAAATGAGACACAACTTTTGCAAGATTTTTTTTTCCGATCTTGTGATGATTTTAAGCCAGTGCTGTGCCAAGTAAAATCATCAGGTAGGAGGCTATAGTTACTGCATTCCTTATTCTACGGTGCTGAAAGCTGATTTTGGTTTAAAAGGCACATTTCTCTGATCTGATAAGCTTTCAGATCTTTCTGTACATTCAAGTCAGCATTGGCTAGGTGAAGAATTGTGGTGTAGATTGAGTGACTGGATCTTGCTGACATCTCACTCTGCATTCCTTGCCATGTGAAGTAAGTTGCGAATACCTGGGGACATACACAGGGCAGTCTGGGGGCCTGGGAACAGCCAAGGAATGAACAACTTGATAGAACCATACCACTCTGCTCATGATCTTGCTGCCCTGGATTTTCTTCTGCAAGACCTTTTTCTCCTTTCTGCATGTTGCCAAGTTGGAGAAATTGTGTGTCACGATTATGAGAGCTTCTCTCACATCCTCCAGCAGTCTCTCTCCCCTTACATTGTGGGAAGGCAGGTCCTTCCCACTGAACCGATGATTGACATGCTCTTGTAGTAAACACTTTCCAGAAGCAGCAGTTTCTGCTCCTTCCTTTTCAAAAAAAATAAATTACTGCTTCATTGATAAAGCGTAGGGAAGCCAAAATGATCACTTGCTGCAATCCTAGAATCTCCATTGGTGACAGGCCAAGGAGCAGTTCCTCCCTCCTGAGGAACTAAATTGTCTGTTGAGGGATATGAAATGATTTCTGTCAGTGGAAGAATCTCCAAAATATACATTTTCTGTGACCCAGAGGCACAACTTGGAATGCAGGGCAGATATGCCTACGTGGATTGTGCCAAAGGACTTAGGATATGGACAATTTCTGTCCCTTTGGATACCTTTTTTTATCACACTGCCATTTTAAGCCTTGAAATGAACAGCATAAAGTTATGAGGACTGGGTGGGATGTGCCATTTTGCACTGGGAGGTTTTCTCTTGGCTTAGCAACAGGCGTTCAGTCTTTTCTCATGTCACCTTTTCTAGAGCTCTCCTCTCACCAGTGGACATTCTTGGGCCCTTTCTGAGCTCTGCACCTAATACATGCATGTGGGTTACTTGCAAATCTGGATTGCTGCAGGAGTTCCTTGCTCATGACTGCTCTTCCATGTCACATCTGTTACAATAGTGTATCCCTCCCTGGCCTGTGTATTGTAGTAAAACAGATTAATGAGCATGTACAAGACACTAATTACTGAATTAGAAGGGTACAAGGAGCCAAAAAAGATCTTCTCATCTGTCCTACCACTGAGTCTCCCCTGAGTCATTCCTGTCAGGTGTGTCTAATCTGTGCTTAAACACAGAAAGTGATGGTTCCATGCTATCCTCTAGGCAACCTGCCCCAGTTTTTCATTATCCATACTGTTGGTGGCTTGTTGATTTTCTTTAACTTCAGTCTTATCTGCTTCAATTTAAATCCATTAAATCTTGTTTTATCTGTCATACACTCGGAGAGAAGATTGCTTCCTTGTATCAGCAGTTAAAGACTGTTTTCACACTGTACCCTCTCTCTCTGGGATGCACACCGTACTTTCAATCTTTCCCCATGATTCATCCTAAATAATCCTAGTTCTTATTTTAACTATTACCACTTGCTCCGCGTATCCTGCTGTAGGATACATGTCAAGCTGTCTTGCAGGTTCCAGCTGAGCCCTCATCTGTGCCAAGCTCAGGTTCCCCATGCCCCTGTAACTACTGCAGCTATTGTTTTAGCCAGCTGCACTGCTGGAAGTGTCAGAAGACCCCGGAAACTCTTTACACAAATGAGACAAGAGTCTTGTGGCAAAAGCACAGCTGGTAGTTACACTAGAGTCACTATATCCAATCTAATCAAGGGACATCACATGAAGTCAGCACTGGGATAGGTTCCTGAGAAAAGGTAGGATCTTGGAGAGAGGAGGGGGCATTTTAGTCACAGATTCATACAACTCCTGTGGATTTTGAAAAATAAGGCCGGGCTTATGTGCCCTCAGTTCATCTCATGAGTCAGGAGATTTCATTCCTCGTGCCTCGTCACAATCTGGTATTACAGTGCAGCTCAGAGGTCTGGAGGTGTTGCCGTTGTCACACAGAGAAGGAACAGAGGTGAAATCAGGTATCCAAGATCAAAGGAGAAGTAAGGCATTAAGGTGGATACCGAGCAGCTACATCAGAAAAAGGCACGTGAGCCTCTCCCTAAGCCCCAGCAGCTGAAGGGCCTGGTCCCACAAGCAGAGTGTGCAGCACACTTCAGCCTCAGTGTGTGGCTGCTACCCTGGCATGAAAGGCTTGCTCTGCCCTGCTGTGTGCCACGTGGGCATGGAAAGGATTGAGCCTGAGTGGGACCAGTGCACCCTGACCCCACAAACATCAGCTACTGATCAAGGCTGCTGCTGATGCAGTTCTTGTGCCTGTTTAACGTCCCTGTAAACAGCCCTTTTCCTTCCTGTTATGTGTGAAAACAGTGGGCAAAAAAGGTCTTTGCAAATGGCACAGCTTCAGGCAGCTGAATCCATGCTCTGCAACAGCATTGCTAGCTAAGTTTTCCTTGAAAGTTGTTATTTTATATAAACTGGCATGTTATTTGGTCTCTTCTGCTTTGAAAAACTTGTTGAGAAGATTTCTCTACAGCTCTGGAAAGAGAAGGAAGGGAGCGAGGCGACTGTTGGCACTGGAATACCCCCAGCTAGGTTAAACTCAAGTAAAATGTGAGGGTGCAAAGTTGTGCTGGATTCAATTCCCTTCCTGAACTCATGAGGAGGACCTAGCCTGTCCTTGTCCCATGTCTGAAAATCATTCTTCTTCCCATGTTCCTTATTTTTCTACTGGCTCCAGATCTCATGTTGTCAGTGTTTAGGAGCTGCCTTTGTCTGTAAAGGCTGTCCAGTCCCCTGAATTTCTGTTTGTGTAACACTTGCAAGAGTCCAGAGCCCAAATGCAGGGCAAATGTGTATGAAACAACTACTGAAGGTCAGTAGGGGCAGCTGGGGAGGGGGAGCCTCATGTGTTTTATGCACATGGAGTGATACAGACCAGGAGTCAACCTGAAGATGAAGCACATGACAACAAAAGGAGGAAAAAGTCTTACCTGACTATCAAAACCCAGGCTGACTTTGTTAGCAAAGCTCTTACTTAAAGCTATCAAGAACATGCAGTAAGGGCACAGGTTTTAGACTGAAACATGTGAAAAAATAATTCTTCTGTTATTAATAGCTCATGATAGGGGTGCACGTTTCACTGAGTGTCACTTGGAGCACTGCTAAAATCACCTCAACAATGCAAAAATTGGTACTATACTTTTCCTCCCTATTTGTTCTTCCTGCCTTCTTAATTTTTCCCATTGATGCCCATCTCTCTGCTACCTCCACTTTGACATCACGCCTCCTTAAAATGCCATAGGAAAGAGCCTGCAATTGTCTTAGGGGCATTTCTGTGCTGACAATCCAGAGAGGCTCCAGCTGATGTATATACACAGCTTTTAGTCACATCTCTTTCCTTACTGTCCTTGAGGTTTTCTCCTCTGTTTACATGTGGGGAGATCTCAAACCTTCAGAGAGTTATTAGGCCCAACAGAGAAATTAAAAGATAAAATGAATGAGCAGGGACTGAGGTGGTTGAATGTCTGGCTCTGCTGCAGCTGCTCTGGTACGACTATAGCAAGTCATTTACCCTGAACCACTTAATGAACATATGACTTCCTCCCTCTCCCCATTTCCCTCCCTCTGTCTTGCATGATTAAACACCATGGGGCAGACACTCTCACCATCTTTATCCAGCTCTATTGGGTCATGGGCCTTGCAGCATCTAGGAACTCAGCAGGATGTGACAGGGGAAGGGTGTTTGGTGTAATCATATTGCAGCAGGGCTGATAAAAAGGACCAGCAAAAGGACCACAGAAACATTAGTGCAAAAGCAAACAACATAATGAAGAGGGAGCTGCGCTGGCTGAGTGTGTTGGGCAATTTGTGGTGATGTTTCCAGTGATGGCAAGAGGAAGTCAAGAAAGGCAGGATTTGGTATCAATCACTGACTTGCATTTCCTGGGCTGCATGTAAGCCTTTTCCTTCTGAGTCCTCTTTTAATTAACAGTCTGAATTATAATTCTGCAGATTGAAATCTTCACTAAACAAAGACAGACTGGTTCTAAAAGTGGACTGAGTGGTTAGAGCGGTTGTAAGATAAACAAACCATATATCTCAAGACCTTCAGCTTCCAATTTCATTGCAGTCCCATTATTGAATTGATGATAACTGAGGGAATATCAATGGATGTCTTGTAGCTACATCTATATGTACGTACACACTTGGGATTTCTTGAGCCACTCTTTGTCTTTAGATAGAGTCTTTTTTTTTCCAGCAGCTTTTTTCTTTAGAGGAGTTTGCCCTGTCCTTAAAATATCTTCTGTTTTTGTACTCCTTCAATTCAGTATTCCTTCTATAATTTCTCAACAGCACTCTGAAAAGAAAAAAAAAAAATAATTGAGTTTGAAAAAGGTAAATATGTCTGTTCTAAAGTGTAGCCACAAAAATGTAGTTGCAGCAGAGTTACAGTGGAAGGACATACCATCACAGCACTTGCTGCTTGGTCTTCTAGAGCAGAAGTCTCCATTTCTTTCACCAGGAATCCTTAGGGTTCCCACTCAGCTAAGGGGTCAAGCCCTTAAACACTCTGAAGGGAAGCTAACCACGGATGTTGTGTTCATTTAGTGCAGAGTAGCAGGCCAGGATGACCTTTCAAAGGGTATGCACATCTCCACTGCTTGATGGATGTCAGTACTCGAAGCTCCCGAGCTGCAGAACACAAGAGCTGAGCATGGCCCTGTCTTTGGAGGAGGATTCACACAGTTCCTAGGTAGGACTTCTGGTCTGTGCACAGCTGAGTGGCGCTTCTGCCAGACAGCTTCAACCTCCTGTAAGTGCACCTGCCTTGCAGAAAGGTTACTGGTAAAATGCACCCAGAGAGAGATGTACATTTGCTCCATGACTCCGAGGCAGCACCTTTCCTGTGGCCAGGGGTGTTAGATTTCCTTTTCAGTACAAAAAGTGTTTACACTGAAACTTAGTCCTCCAATTCATGGGAACAGCCATGTTATCTGCTCATATCTTCACGCTCTATCTTCTACATGAACTTCTGATTCCCTTTTGCTGGGACAGTACTGAGCTTTTCCCTATTAAAATAAAACAGAGAAGGGGCGTGAGGGAGGAGGAATGTTGACCTGGTTTAATAAGGCAAGCAAAATATATCCCAGTTTTCATGAAAAGATAACCAGCCATCTAACAAGATAAGCTTTCCACGTGTTGCAGGCAGAAGCACAATGAGGCAATAAGCAATCTCCTCCCTTGAGATTTGCCAGCAGAGGGAGTGTTGCAGTGCAATGGTCGCAGACTGTGTCCAAGAGCAGGGAAACTGCTGGAGTCTGAATTTTAGCTGTTTGTGTTCCAAATTTGATTTGACGTATTATATTGCCATATTGACCAAAAAATGATCTTTTTCTATTTCATAGAAATATAGAAAAAATAGTAACAATATTAATTATTTATACAGTCTAAACTTTACATTTCAAGAGTGAACCTACATAGTGCCTTGGCTAAAATGTAGGATTTCATTTGGTACAGTCAGCTGTCAGTTTGTAAGAATAAACCTACAAATATTTTCATAAAAATTATGTCTCAATTGCTGCACTGATAAAAAAAACTTATTTCTGATGCAAACTGCAGCTTGTAAAACTTAATGGAAGAAATAAATCACAGTTACAAGACACAGAGAGCCATGAACTCTTCAGTGTTGTGCAATCATTTTGTACACTTATCATCTGCTAAACACAGGAAACCTTTATGCCTCCTCACTGCCTCACCTCTTTATCTTCTGGGCAGTCTTACCTGGCTGGAGCTAAAGCAGAGGGATTTGATGATGAGGCACTGGAATGTGTTCTGTGTTTATTAGGGGCAGTGTGTATCTGTCTCTGCAGAGTGCTCTGACCTCTAGATGGCTCCCAGATCCCACACTCTGGGATCCCCCACACCTTGGCCAACATTTCTGCTGAGCTCTGCGTGGCAGCAGGAGTGCCAGTGTCAAAGGGGAGATGCCGGGTTTGCCTTTGGGCTATAAAAGTGTGTTTGCCTGTGGTATTTTCTGCTCTTGCAGTCCTGTACTGATCAAGTGTCATACGACAACACCATGGTGGAAGCCCAGGTGACCTCTGGGACCAGGTTAATCAGGGCTCTGGGCAGAAACAGAGCACTCAAGCTGGTGGTGGATGGGGGGAACACAGTGAAGTTTTGGGAGTTAAGGTGCTGTTAGGATGTTCAGATATTTCACTGATTCTGTGCCTTGTTTTGCCATTGGTTCCAGCTCCTCCCTCCTGCCTTCACCTGGCACCACCACCTCGTGTGATGGTAGCTGCCAGAGCCTTGCTCACCTAGTCCTGCTGCTTTTGGACTTGCTGAACCATTTGGAGGTTTTCCAGTGAAGGCACTAAATACACCTAGAGCAGGACATGTAGTGGATGTCCAAGTGTTGTTTCCTCATGCCAGTAGTCATTAGCATAGTTCAAGTTCTCACAAATTAACACTACTGGCTTTCAGAGATTTTTTAGCGAAAAGTAACCGCATCTTTTGGGAACAATAAAGAAATCCATCTTTTGTGGAAAAGGGAGATAATGTTGTTTTAGTGACTTCATATAAAATGGTTCTGTATATAAAAATGTTGCTGCTTTAGACTGAGAGCCCTGCAAACAGTGCTATTGCTCTGTATAGATGTTTAACAAAACATCTGTATCACCAAACTGCTTAGTGCCAAAATTACTTTTGGATGCCTATACATATCTGCACTGGAGCAAGAACCTCCTGGGAAGTCGCTTTTCTCATCCATCTGTGAATTCTGTTTCCTCTTGTGCAGTTAACTTGCAAATGTTTGTGTCCTGCATGAAAAACTGAGTATGTTTTGCAAGGCAAATGTCATAATTCAGTGGTTATAAAGCACTTTCCCCAGTACCTGCAGAGGGTTTCATTTCTAGTGCCTTTCAGAGTGCCTGTCGAATTGCCATTTATGCACAGAGCAGAATCAGTCGGAAGGTTCAGAACCTCTGCTGACAACAGCATCCCTGCTCAGCAGTCCTCATCAAGGCACAGTGCTGCATCTGCTCTTCTTCCTGCTGGTTTGCTCTTTATAAACATCTGTAGCACCTGTAATATCCACCGAAATGACAGGCAATTCAGAAAAAGTGGTTTTCTGCTGACTAAGAAACAAAAGTTCTGTCTGAAGTTAATGTCTTTCAATCTACTTCTTTCTCATTAAGTGTAACAAGGTTTGTTTTTACAAGGCAGTGGTAAATAAAGGCAATTTAACAAAAGAGCTTGGGTATCTGGATTTGATCAGGAAGATAATTTGAAGCCTCAGGGACCTTATGTGGCTATTTGACATGATGTTTTCTGTATAGTTTCTAATTTGAATCTTTGCTGGGTCATTTTTCCAGCCACAGTTGATCAGTGCAGAGGGATTTGGGGTGGGTTGTGGGTTGCAGCTACTGCACTGTACCCTGCAGTCACCTCGTGTCTGGAGTCCTTTCCCAGAGGCTGCTTTTTGAGGGGTGGTTGTGTCATCATTAATTTAAGAGTCTTTCTCAAGTTCTGTGCTTCTGTTTTATGTGAACCCTGAAAAACACAACTCTGGGCATGTGGGAGGGCTCTCCCAAAGAATTTTTTTTCTCTTCACAGAATAAATCTTTACATGCAAATTAATTTGGCACACAGAGTTCCCCTGAGGTAGGCCTGTGAATCTTTATGCCATGTATAATCCAACCCCTGACTGGCATCCAATTTTGCTTTAAGGATTTCTGGACAGGCTTTGCATTTACTTAAGCATGGAAAAGTATAGGTAGGTTGAGACCATTAATTCTGTGTCTGTATCTCTTCCCCAAATACGTGTGAAGGGCTTTTTGCTATCACTCTGTGGTGACTGAGGTGGTGTGACTGGTTCCTTGGAATGGCAGCTGTGCTCCATCATTGCCAGGAATCACTTCTGACCTCTGTGACAAAACTCCGTGTGAAGGGAACACTTTTTGTGCTGTATTTGCTTTAAATCCAAGAACATAATTTGGTTCATGAAAAGCCATTTCTGTGACTATTCTTCTGGAAAGGCTTGGTCATCTTAGATCTTTTGAGGCATTTCTAACCTGGCAAACATCCAAGTAACATCCTAGAAGTAACATTATCTTGGGCAACCTTTGCCAGCCCAGCTAGAGAGACCACGGCCCTGAGGCCAGACCCCTCCCTCTCTCTCCAAGACTGTCTCTTTCAGAACAGGGGTGTATCAAAGTCACAAAAAGGAGAAACTGGGTATTTCAAATGCTGTTTCTGTCCTGGTACTGAACCTACCTTTGTTTTTTCCTCTGTGCCCTCAGCTCAGGATATCCATAATGACAGTTCCATGACCAGCATTTTTCAAACCCCAAGGCCACGTAGGTCCCGACATGGTTGTAGAAAAATCTCAGCTTTTCACAGATCTCATTACATAGAGGCTGGATGAGTTTCATGCTACAATGCTAGAATATTAACCATTCAGCTATCATGAAAAGTTAAGAATTTGATACTGAGTCAGGATCCCTGGGAAGCCAAGGAGGAGTTCCAGAGACTCAGTCATTTCAGTAATTCCATTCAGTTTATTTTTCAACATACAGGACACAAGTTAAATCAATACAAGTGACCCTAGACAACATCACAGCTGAAACCTGAAGCAGCTGTATTAGCAATCTTATATTGCAGTGAAGGGGACACTTCCATTCACTAGTTTTATCTTTCTTTCCTTGCCTGCTTTTTAAGTGGCAGAGAGTTCAGAGCACACAGCACTCTGCAGGATGAGACCTCCTGTAAATGATTCCCTCATCCCTGCCCTGAGAATTGCACATTTCCTTTCCCTGATGTGCAGGCACTGAGCACAGAGGACAGCTGGCTTGCTCTCACCTGCTAATCGGAACTGCATTTTAATCTCGTCCCACTGCAAATCAAAGACACTGGGCTGTGCCTTTCTGTCAAACAAGGTGTGAATGGAGATTTATTAAATGTATATTAACAGCAACTCAAGAGTTGTTACTGTCACCTGTGGAGAAAACAATTGTCTGGATCCTTTGAAATACCAACTAAAAATGCTTTCGTGTTTTCTTGACTTCAGGGAAAAACTGTTCTGATGTTCCTTGAGCTGGAAATGAGGTGATAACTAGTGTCAGGTCCAAGTTAATGGGAAAGCAAGTCAGACTTGCTTGGGGAACTTGAATGCAAAGTAAAAGCAAAAGCCATCTAAATGGTCAGATTCTTTTTGTGGTTGAGAAAATTAAGGGTAAAATCCTTCATTGAAAGTCTAGTTGAAGTAACACGATTATTAAGGAGACACAATATCTGAGAAACTCACTATTGTGCAATATAATACTGTGTGAGAAAATTATTCAAATATCAAATCTGATCTAGAGAAAAATGATACCTGACTTTCCCACCAAATGAAAAATGTTCAGAAGCCAAGAATGACTTAGCCCATGAGAACAAATGTCACATATGAGGGCAACCTGGATGGGAGGTATCTTATTTTATGGAGATAAAGGTCTTCACTTCACACATCAAAGTCATAAGGTTTGTTTTTCTGGTGACTTTAGTTTGACACGATTATATGTGGCTACATGTAAGAACAGCAAGACAGATCAGTAACTGCAATTTCATCCTATTTTCTTGGCACATTTCAGAGATGGCAAGAGATGCAAGAGAAAAGCAGTCAGGGGAGTCAAGACTGGTGGTTGGCCCTTCACACCTAGAAGTTGTTTCCTTATTTCCCACAAATTGTGGAAGCAATTATGGGGCCTCTGTTTCTACTTTAAATGCATAATTTTCTATAATACCCATTAAAAATAATGAATTTGGCAGGGGTCACAGCATGAATATCCTGACATAGCTATGTTTGGAATTATACATGGAGCATGAGAGATTTCTGCCCTAATTTTTGGGGTTTTTTGGCAATTTAATTCATAACTATCTTTGAGGACAGTTGGGCATCTCCATTACTTTGCTTCTACTTGCTTGAATAGTTTTTATCTCAGTTTCTTGCCATCTGTAAGTTTGTGTTCAGAGCAGTGTTGAGGGGGCAGAGCTGGTACTGCTGAGCAGCTGCTGCTGCACTCGCTGCTGTGTGAGCCAACTGCTCCCACATTTCACACAGGGAAATGCTGCTCTGTGCTGCTCACTGCTGGCCACTCCTGTCCTGGGGACACCGGGATTCGCCATCATTGGAGGAGCTCAATTCCATGTGTGCTGATTGCACGCAGGAAAGGACATACTGCTCTGCCTGTTATGGGACTCGTGTTGCCACTGCAGTGCAATTTGATCAGGTTCAGAAGTGATTTTTGGACTTGTTTAGAAGTACTGAATTCTTCCCCTTGCCTCCTCCATTCAATTTGTATTTTCCTTCCTCTGCCAAGAGAAAATACCAGCCTTATTGAGAAATTCTCATATGGAAATAACTCTCGTGTCTTTCTTTTTCCAATTGGCTATGTTTTGGAGTCTAAAATCAGAAACTCTGTCACATGTCCTTTGATGTGATTTGCAATTTGTTTTCCCGTATGAGGACTCACACTTCCTCTGTGACAAGGTACCCTGGTGAATGTGATGTGCAGCTCAGGCTAAAGGATCTTGTGTTCTAGTTTGATGGATGCCATTCTCTTGTGGTCTTTTTTGGTTTTTTGTTTGTTTTGCTTTGCCTTTTTTTATTTTTTATTTTTTTTTTAAAAAGCTTTTCATTTTTTATTATCTCAGCTTTCAGATTTTAAAATATGCCAATCATTCTTGTGATGACTGTCTCCAAAACCTGGGTAAAGATACATCCAGCATTAGGGTTAAGGGCTGCCATTTATATTTCTGTGGCATCTCATTCTAGATATGAATGGACTGAAGATGAAACCAGCCAAATATTTCATTTGGGTACATTTGTAGAACTTCTGACAATAGCTGAACCTGAAGCTGACAGACAGCAAGTACTATTTTTACCTCAGGAAACTTTGAAGTCATTTTGCTGTGACTTCATTTTCTGCTTCAAAGTTGAGAAATATCCAGACTTCTATTGAAGAAAAGAAGACTGAGGCTCTCCCAGGGTTAGCTGTCTGTAACAAAAACATTTCCTAATACTGACAGTGTGGTTTTAATCCCTCAGCTCGGATCCAATGACTTGGATGTGCTCTGATAACTGATCCATGTAGTGCTCCTGGTATGAGCCTTCTGGAAAATGAGATTTAAGACCTTTTTCACCTTTAGTTCAAGCGTTGGTATGGCTAATATCTGATTACTGAACTGCAGTTATTCTGCATGTATTTATGCCACATTTCTGTAATGTAGACACTAGTAATTACTTCCCAGGTTTTTTTCATAAATCTCCTCCTCAGATTTGAAGATGTGTACATTGGAGTTTCTAGATCTACTGGCAAGAGATGATTTCTATTTGATGTGTTTGAATGAGAAAAGTGTTTTGGTAATGGCCTAGGAAAGATATGGCCAAAAGTAAAATTTTGGCCTCTTCATAATTACATATGAAAATGAAAAAAAGGTTAATTAAGAAACATTAAAGAAAAAAAAAAAGGCAAGAAANAGGTAAAAGGATAAAACATGGAAGTACAGAGACCATGTTGACATCAGATTCACCCTTCTACCAGCATTGCTTCAACCCAAAATCTCGGCTACCACACTCAAGGTCACAGATTACAGAAAGTAAAACATGGCNATTAAGAAACATTAAAGAAAAAAAAAAAGGCAAGAAATAGAAAGACCTCAGGACCATCAGGAAGTAAGACATTGAGTATAACTTGCAAACACATCAGTATATATTGAACTAATTGTGCTCTGAAATCCCTTTTCTGATAACAATTCATGTTACCCTGCTGCTGTGGGATATCATTGCTAAATCATTCTTTTTTGTTTATTCACAGACCCCACAGCCAGTTGAAAACTACATCAGTGAAGGAGAGTTTGAAGACGACCTGAGTTCTTCTACCCCAAGCACAACCGAGCTGGAGGTACGTGGATCCAGCCAAGAAACAGATGAAGATTATTTTGAAACCGTGTCACATCAGAGTGGATCCTTGTCAGACGTAAAAACTGAGCCTTATGAGAGTGCATCAGACACAGAATCCCTTTCCGGTGACATAACTGGGAATGCTTGCTCGGATTCAAGCTGCCTGTTTACTGAAAAAAAACCCCTGTGCTGTAATCTTCCCAAAGAAAAGGCAGAAACCTTCCATGAACTGAAGTGCTCCAGGCAACCAGAGCTCACCCAGCATGTACAGCTAGAATTGTCCTCCAAGATAAAAGAAGCACCAAGCAAAACTGAATTGTGCATACAGTTTGCAGAGTTAGAGGGTGAAGAATTGAGTGACGAAGAGCTAACGTTATCGAGAGATATCTCCATCACAGAGGGCCAAGTCTGTGAAGAGGGCATTTTATCACAGGCTAAGTCAGTAACAGCACTGCAGAGTAAGGCAGAGTTAGAAAGTGAAGTGCAGTCCTGTACCAACTCAGTACTTACAGAAGATGACGTTGCGAGACTGAAGGAACATCCTTCAGTATTTAGCATTGCTTGTTTCAAAGCAAACTCAGAAAGTTGCTTGATTTTTCCTGAGGTACAGCAGTTTTCCTTCTGGTCAGATGCAGCACTCAGCTGTAGTTTGCCTAATCTTCATTTTGAAACAAATGGACCTAACTGTAAAAGTGACACTGAGACATCTGGCTGTACATGCTGGG